>KK120534.1:57596-201832 GCA_000611955.2 Stegodyphus mimosarum | reverse complement strand
CAACAACGGCGGCTACACTGACTACTGATTCTAGAAGGAACCACACTTCACAGAAGTCTATAAATTTAATCATTTTATACTTGGTCAACATGTTATCTACTAAATAAATTTTGTTGTGATATCTCTTGTCTTTCTTGGTGCTGCAATTTGGGTGGCCAGCAATGTATTTATTGCCATCAGCAGTTCGTAGCAGAGAGCCCAAGATCTCAACGGCGATACATTCAAAGACGCTCCTTCGTTGTAATGTTGCAGCTTGCCTCGGCAGCGTTTCTTCGGTCCTGTCCGACCGTTGCAAGATCGGCACCACTTTTGCACGTCTTTCTTTGCATTACTCCATAGAAGCACTCACGAACTCTTTGCAATGTCTTTATTATTCCGAAGTGGCCTGCTGCAGGGCTTCTTTAAGGACATCCGAAATTCGGGATCTTGGAAGTATCAGCTGCCATCGGAAAGACTTCATCATGTGATTCGAATTTTCGGTACAAGACGCCGTTTCGAATATGGAGTGAGTCCCAGAGTGCCCAATATTGTTTTGTAGTAGGACTGTAGATCCAAATATCCTGCCAGGTAGGTTTTCTATTTGAGGACTCCATTGATTCAATTACAGGTTTAATGCCGCTGTCTTTCTGCTTGTCTTTCCTCACTTATTTGTACTCCATGGGTCCGGGTCAGCCGATGTTCATGTCGTAATTTGTCGTGCGATCGGACTGAGTAGCTCGTATTTCGCTTCGACACTGGAGCAATATCGTCAACTTTTTGGGTGAGGTCTTCTAGATAAAGCGTCGGCGTTTCCGTATGATGATCCCTTCCGATGCCGAATAGTGATGTCATATTCCTGGAATTTCTGTATCCACGTGGCTATTTGACCCTCAGGATTCTTGAAATTTAAAAACTGGTCAATGATGCATGATCCGTGCGAAGTAGGAATTTTCTGCCCTATAGTTAATGATGGAAATGTTCTACGGTTTGACTATGGCGAGCAACTCTTTCCTGGTGACACAGTAATTCCTCTCCGGTTTAGACAGGCACTTGCTCCAGTAAGCCACTACACGTTCTTAAGCCTCTATTTCTTGGGGCAAAATAGCACCGTCACTTTCATTGCTCGCGTCCGTGTCGAGAATAAATGGTCTGTCGAGCTGAGGATACGTCAGGATTGGAGCAGATGTTAAAGCTGCCTTCAGCTTGTTAAATGCATCCTCACATTCATTTGTCCACAAGAACTTTTGTTTTCTCTCCGTCAGCTTGTTAAGGCGTCTTGCGATGGAAGAAAAGCCTTTCACGAATCTCCTATAGTAGGTGCAAAGCCCTAGGAAGCTTCTCAGCTGATGGGTATTTTCGGAAAGTTTCCAGTCTTTAACGGCTGATACCTTTTCAGGATCCGTGCACACATCTTCAGCACAGATGACATGTCCGAGGTAAGTCACTTCCTGTCTGAATAATTTGCGTTTAGGGGACTCAACGTTAGACTGGCTTCTTTTAAATTCTGAAGTATCTTTTTAAGATTTTGTAGATGCTCTTCAAAACTCTTTCCGACGATGATGATGTCATCCAGGTGTATCAGGCAGGCTTCATAGGAAAGATCTTTCAAAACAGTCTCCATGAGGCGTTCGGAAGTTGCCAGAGCATTACACAGTCCGAACGGCATCACCTTGAACTGCCAAAGTCCTTCCCCTGTAGCAAATGCTATCTTTTCTCAGTCATTAGGATGTATCTGTACTTGCCAATATCCACTCTTTAGATCAAGCGCCGAAAACCACTTGCTTCCCGAAAGACTGTTCAAAATGTTGTTAATTCTAAGCAGAGGGTAGCTGTCTTTTTTCGTAACCTCGTTCAACCGGCGATAGTCAACGCAAAATCTGGTTGACCCGTCTTTCTTCTTCACCAGGACAATGGGAGATGCCCAGGGACTTTCTGAAGGCTGTATGACATTGCTTTCTTGCATGTCCTTTAAAAGTGTTCGTACCTCTTCCTGTTTCGCAAACGGCGACGTCTTGGATGTTGCTTGATTGGCGGATGATCACCAGTATCGATTCTATGTTGAGATAAACTGGTTCGACCCACGTCAGAAGACGAGCGGGAGAAAACATCTTGAAGATCTTGAATGACACGTTCGGCAGCATTCCTCTCTTCATCGCTTAATTGCGCATTCTGCAATAACTCCGATGTAATGCCCTCTGAAGACACGGATTGTGGAGCGTTAATGTTCCGTTTAACGCAGGCCACTAGAGTACCACTTCAGCTTTCTTAATAACTCTCGCCTTTTCAGTTATGTTGGCAACACTCAGCGGGATAACGGTTCGCGATAGGTCGACAAATTCTGAGGCTACTACTACACCTTTTGAGCTGTTACAGTTCTTGGGGTATTCTATGATGCCATAGCGGAAATTTCTATTTTCGGCTATTGATCCAGAAAGAAAAAACTCTGTTCTTGAGGGTATTGTGATAAAGTCTTGAACTATAATTTTGTGGATAGATTTAACCCCTTCATCATTAATTCCGAATACGGCTATGGCATCAGAGGCAGAATGCAGTTCATTATTTTTAAAGTCCAAGGAAAAATTATATTGCCTTAGAAAGTCCAATCCGAGTAAGCAAGGGTCTGCAATCGCTGCCACATATGCCGTGTGATGGTAGGCGACATTTCCAAACATGATGTTTACTTTTACTTTTCCGTCGATGTCGATCTTCTCGCGTGATACAATCTGGAGAGTAACACAGGGCGGTGTCCAGATGAGTTTGCTTTTAATTGTTCAGCCACATCTTTTCGAACGGTGGTAATATTGGCTCGTGTATCGATTGTTATATTACAAGGAACTCCATTGATGTGTCCCATGATGAAATGTCCATTACTGCCACCACTCACTGCAGAAATCTAAAACACTTTAAACTGGAGCTTTTCATTATATGGCAACCTCTGCCCAGCGAGATGGCCACTAATTAGTTTCCCTCCTTCTTGATAGGCGCGGTCTTAACATCCGTGCCCTGGGGTGTTCTGCAGTTTCTTCGTATGTGCCCTTCAGCAACGCAGTTCCAGCACTTTACGGTCGGTTTCTTATCACCAATATTCTGTCTCAAGGCATTCAGTTGTCTCGTTAAATTCTCTATCTTATTTTTCGTGCCCAGTGGTGTTCTACAGTTCTCTCGTGTGTGGCCTTCAATACCGCATTTCCAACATTTTAGAGCCAGTTTGTTCTCACTCCTACTCCGTATCAAAGCATTGACTTGTCTGGATAAATCACCTAAATGAGACATCAACTGATCCGCTGGCTCGTGGACTTAAGTAGCTCTGATTGGGTGCCAGTCTCCACGAGTTGCTTGTTGGGCTGCCTCGAATTTCATGGTGTACACTAGAGTGCTTTTCAAGTCCTTTACATCTGCCATTCACAGAGTTTTCTGTATTTCAGGATCCCGGATGCGGTCGATGAAGTATTGCAGGGACAGGATTTCCCTTGTTTCTGTCGGGCACTCCGAAAAGGCCAGGTGAGATAGCCTTTGAACATCTGTGGCGAACTCCTGGAGTGTTTCAGTAGGTTTCTGTTGACGGGATTTTCATTGAGGCCTACTGTTGTCTTTTAAACATTTCTGGCCAAAGCGCAGCTCCAACTCACTGGATAGAGCTTCGAAGTCAAATCTCTGGTTTTCTGGAAGAGTTTGAAGAATATCCGCAGCGCTTGCTCTCAAAAAAGCGGCGAAATGGCAGGCCTTAGCTTGAGAATCCCATCCATTCGTTTCTGAAACTACAGAAAATTGTGTCTTATATCACTTGCCAGAGGTTTTCCCATCATATCGATTCCCTTCGATTCGTTGCTCAGCAGCAGAAACTCTCCCTTCTATTTGCTCTTTGACAAAAGAAATTCTTTCTTCAATTTCTCCAACCCTATTTTCTTTCTTCCATAGCCTCAAATTTGTTTTCTATTACGCAGGTAATTTCCTTTTTCAATTCTTCTTGACCTGCTTCAATCTTTTCTTGAACACCCTTCATCTCTTCTTTAACAGATACTTCCATCCTTTCTTCGATGGCTTCCGTCTCTTCTTGGCCCGCTTTCATTTCCCCTTTAACGGAGTTGACGGCTCCTTTCATCTTTTCTTGGAATGCAACAAATGCAGTTATCAACTGCCTTAATTGTTTTTCCATGGCTTTTGATACTGACATTCAAATCCCACTTCTGACACCCAAATGTTACGTGCATACGGGCTTGTAATAGATTGAATGCACAAGTCTCATGAAAAATTAATAAAATTTATTCTTATCACAAGAAATAAAACAAAACTGCTGAAATGTTTCCCCACATATATTCGTACAATATCGCAATATCACACAGTAGTTATATTTTAAACTACTAAAATGTTAAATAGAACACAATTCAAAGCACAGAGATAGTTAAACCGATCTCAAAACTACAGTACCGAAGTAAACAACAACAGTTCATTAAAAACAACTGGCTGAGATGTTTTTCTCCGGCCATCTTAAAGCTTTTTAATCATGCACGAGAACATTCTGGTAATTTTTATTTTCTCGAGGTTTCTGAAAAGCAAAGGAGTACAATTACGAGATATGTATTTATTAAATGCTAAATGCACGCGCTGTTGTATTTTTACTTTTCTGGGGTAGCTTTTTCTTAAAATTCGCCCCGCGCTGCATTGCACGGGAAAGTAAAACAATTTTAATTACTATTCTAGAAAAAATAGCTAATTAAATGCAAAATCCGTAACACAATGGTATTTTATGCAAATTATGCTTAAAAACACTTTTCTCAGCCTACGGAAGTTGATGAATCCAGTGTAATTTTATTTCACAATATGTTTTGTTGTCTTACCCGTTTTTCAAAAGTGGTGTCATTTTCTTTGAAAAGCACCACAATGTAAAAAATAGACGAAAATGTAAATATGAAATGTACATAATGTAAATATGATCTGCTCAAGATACTTTTTTTTTCGTTTATACGTATGTAATCATATAACCAAGTAGAGCGTTTTTAGAGGGGTCTAGAGTAGCAGGCTTCCCCGCGGCACACTTTGGGTAATGCTAAATCTGAAACGGTATTCAAAATTTAGTGTTTTTTAATCGTAGGCAAAATCTCTTACTCTTTTACGCGCTTCCGAGCAATGTTCCTTTCAGCACTGTTTTCGAAGCTCCATTCATTCAGTGTGCCCGCTTCGGACACAGGCATAGAATTAAAGCGATAAGTGGAATCTTCACAAAATTTTACCTATGTACTCATGTAGGCTTGATTAGACTAACTTTTTTTTGTCGAAATTCCAACTTTAAAAGGTAGCGTGCCGGAAAGGGTTAAATCTGATAATTTACCTTTTTCATTATTTTAATATTTGGAATGGAATCATGAATTCATGAAATCGGAGCAAAAACGTTTTTCTTTCTTAATCCCAATAAATTAGCACATTCAACATTTATAAACTTACAGTGAGAGACAGTCAATAATTATAATCGCAGTATGTTTGCAGTGAAATTAACCTTAAATAGGAACAATAGCAGTACACAGCAAAATTGTCTTCTTTTTTACAACCATTATTAATGATTGAGAGGGAGTCGCTACTTTGGCGTCTGCCTCCACCTTTTCAGTTTCCAATTCAATCAAAACAGGTGTGCAATCTTTACTCAATTCTCTAAGCAATAAGGTATCATCTTGAAGTTTGCAAATCGAACAAGTGATCTGTTCAATCTTACCTCCCTGGTTCATTAACTGTGAAATGTAGAAAATGCCTTCATAGGGCAGTACGGTGCAAAAAAGGGGAAAATTCAGTATGTGTTCCCGCCATTGTTGCGTGAACGTTGCAAAAACTTTTAGAGGCTGTGAAATAAAAGCTACAGTCCTAACTTTGTAATGTGTCTCGCGATTTATTAAGTGAGTTTCAGTTATATACAATCTTCACAATCTTTCACCTACATTCAGATACTTAATGAGATGAAAATAAAAATTTAAGCAGTGTATGTGTGATCAATTTGATGTCATCAGATATCAATCATACTGATCAATTTAATGTCATCAGATATCTGATGACATCAAGTTGTTCAGTGTGATTGATATCCTTGAATGTCGAACATTTACACATGGAGTGCACTTTTTGGCAGACAGTACAAGATGGTTTTGAAAGGTTATTCAAACTATGAGACTTTGTCGGGGTTGCAAATTTGTTTATACCCTCGGGGCATATTTTGTGATAAGCTGTCTGATATGCAACTTTGTTGTTCAGTAAACTGCAAAAATACATCAAATTTTGGAATATGATTTGAAGGGAATGTTATTTCAAACTATTTCCTACATTGCGAAGGAGTTTTTGAATGATAATATTTATTAACAATATACCCGAAAATTTATCTCTATCAAAATCTAATAATCTAAATACCTGTATATTATTTTTAACATGGTCTAGCATTTCTCCAAGCTCTTTAGCTGATTCTTGATTAAGCTTGGAATAGTTTATTACGTTCTGAACATATGGACTTTGGATTATTCTTTTGTTCTCTGTATGGTCTTCCAATGTTTTAATTAACATTTCATAAACGTCATCCAAGCTTTGAAGTAACTTTGCTTGCCCTGAGAATGCAGCATGTAAATAAACTATTTTTGAGAACCTATTAAATGAGGAATTTTAGATATCGGATTACTAAGTGTAGTTTTCAAATTATCCAACTCCTCGTACGAACCAAGGAATTCGAGTAGGGAGAGTTGGAGAAGAGGGGTATTAGTTTTTAAATTTGCCATGCAACGGTCAACAACTTTTAGTTGTTGTTTCGAACTTCAGTTTGACTGAGTAATGAGAATTAAAAGACTTACCTCATTCATTTCAAGACACGCTTCCAATTCTTGTAGTGAAACGTCATTTTCCTGTATTTCACTGTCTTTAGCTTTTTCATTGTATCCATTATGCATCTCATTTAAATCTCGAAGCAGATCTCTTAAGGAATCTAGCTTCCGTTGTACTTCTACTATCGACACAAACTTCTTCAGCAGCATTCCAGAACGACTAATGTGTAAGTGGTATTCATATGAAAAGGTACGAAAATGTCGCAACAAATCAACCGGTTTAAATTTGAATATGCCGCTTTGGCATAGCGTAATGAGACATCTAAGGACGCGAGTATAGTGTCCAGTCTGGTTGTGCGCATGACGCAAGAGAGAAACAGGCAGTTGTATGCAAAGCTGTATGTAAGTAAAGCGTCGACACTTCAATGGGAGAAACTGCGCTTCGTAACGACCGCAGCGCTCGTAGCGGTGGCGATGTGGAAACACAATCAGTAAAACTGCGCATGCTCTTTTTCTTTTCAGTCATTGGTTGTTTTGATTTGGTTGTTTATTTGATTCTACCGAAATCTTGTTAGCTTCTAACGTGCTTTGGTTGTGTTATTTATAACTTATTAATTTTGTCCTTTTTAATTACAAAAGGCTCTTTTCAGAACCAATTTTTATTTAAAATTTTCTCTAATGGCGTATCGATACTGCGGATTAAGGATTGCAAGAGTAAGATTTCGTCGAAATCTGATGGAATACATTTCTACACGTTTCCTTGAGAAGATGCGTACTTAAGGAAATCATAAAGAAGAGTTTTAAGGAAGAAATAAAGACGAGTTTTAGGATATGTATTGTTGAAATTAAAGGTAAAAAAATCTGATAATTAAAAGAATTATTCCCCTATATTTTATAATAACGCAGGTACAAGTTTTAAATAATATTTTAAAAAATCTTTTTTTTATTCCCTTTCAGAAATATTCAGAGAAAGTTATGTACTATTTAATGTATTTCACTATTAAAATAAAAAGAGCGCTAATTTGAAATGGACCGAATTGAGCATTAATTACAAATTGACTTAGATTTTTTTCATTTAAAAGATGCCTCAGAAGCTAAAAAAATCAGGTCATATTTGAGAAAGTATTTTAGGTAGAAGCTCTGTAAGTGGAGAAGAAATAATGCATAATTTTAATGTTAATAACAATAAACTTTGCTTAAAAATGTATTCTTTTCGTATACTTAAACCTCTGAAATACTCTACAAATAGAAAATATATACATTTATATATATAATTACGACGCAATTGCAAAATATTTACATCCAATCGTGTGAAAACTCATTGCGGCCTCTCCATCTTACTTCCAACCTCCATGACATCACTGCAGGAAAAAGGAGAAGGGGAAGAGATTTAGTTTACATCGCCACCACTGCAGTGGATTGGCGCTGCAATTTGGCGTCATGTTGTAGTATGGGAGTGCCGACGCTTTACTTACATACAGCTTTGGTTGTATGTTCCGTCCAACTGATGCGGCGGTGAGTGTGAGGACATCATAGTGTTCACATTGCAAGATTCGATGATTGAGGAGCAGTGAGGTGTTATCAGATTTCTGACTATGGAAGGGATTAAACCGGCCGATTGTCTTCGCCAAATGTGGTCGTATATGGGAGAGACTGTGTAGCCGACAAATCAGTGAGAAAGTGGAGTGCCTGTTTTCCTGAAGGCCTAGAACGTGTGAGTGATGACTCGAGACCAGGCCAGGGAAACTCAGTAATCACGGCCGAACTCATCGACAAGGCGAACGATATGGCGGGAAGTGACATCTCAAAGGAAAGCGCTTCAACTAGGACGACGAACTGAAGGACACAGTGGAGGACTGGCTCATGACACAGCTACAGGTATTCTGGAAAGACAGAATCCTTCAGCTCGTGAAACAATGGGATAGTTGAGCTCAGGCCTCTCGTGTTTACTTGCGCATAAAGACTACAAAATATCCATACTGTTATGTGGTACCTTTTCATTTGAACACCCCTAATAATTTGCATCTGTTGTAGTTTCTAGAAACTTTTCTCTACAAATTAGCTTATTTTTTAAGGTATCTTTCTGCCTGTTCAAAGCAGGACAGCCGTTCATTTCTATTGTTCGAAGAAGGAACAGTGTTATAATATCAAAGGGAATCCAATGCAACTAATAGCAAAAAACTAAGAACTAGTTTATTTTATAAGAATTCAAGCAACAAAACAAACAGTAATTGAAGCTACCAAACAAAATGAGGAACACAACTTATAACCTATTTCTCAAGCTTTCTTCGCATGCCTTCGTGGTCTAGTGGTTAGCACGCTGGGCGCGTATTCCAGAGGTCCGCGGTTCGAGTCCCGTCGAAGGCGTTGCTCGTTTTTCACATGTCCAAATAACCTAATGACTCTACAAAGTGACCGTTACCTCTTTATAATGTATAGCTCTCATTGCCAATTTTGGAAAGGCATTCCTTTTCTTTTTTAAGAAAGTATCAGTGTAACAATCACCAACGTATGCGTAACTGTATATCCTTACAAAAAAAGTCAAAATATGTGACAATTTAAATTTGGAATTATAATGAAAAGTACCGCTTTCTTATTACATTTTTGCAAACTTTGGAGTTTGAAAGTCAAATCGTTGGCCGATTAGAGAGTTAATAGATTATTAAATTGCTAATAATTACCTGTTAATTACATTTATCTGCAACTTGTGCATTAGTACTTATCTTAATAAAAGCTTTCATTCCTTAAATCAGAAATGAAGTATATGTATTTTATTTAAACTACTAAGAACGTTTTGAAGGGAAATATTATTTAGTTTACAAGCCTAAGAGCTTGTAAATAAGAAAGCATGAAATAAATAATATAGGGAGAAAATTTATTCAGGTGTACTAAATATGCATAAGTTTGTTTATTTTTGTTATGAGATTTTAATGTTTTATTTATTATACACTTAATCATTAGTAAACATTTTTTTTTTAAATTGCAAAAATTAAAAAAAAAGCTTCTGATGACTCCAGCCAAATGACTTGAGTCAGCATATATCTTGACCCCAGATCCTACTTACAGGTGCACTATACTGGACAAGTTCGTTCTACTTGCTGACTACGATGATGAACTCAACCTTCTCCCTGATGAATCTTCCTCCTACCTAGAAAAGATGTGTAAAACGTAGGATAAAAATACAAGATTTACAATCTTCTCCAATTCAAACTGCGGGAGCTGCATCAGATTTTCCGACCCTAGAAAGTACGACATCACGTGATCTAGAGACTGTTTCTGCCGTCTAAGCTGCACGACGTGATCCCACTCAAGATGACGACTTAGCCTTCGATTGAGGAGAATTTGGTTATCAACGAAAGAGCTCGAACCTACCTCCAACAGCAATACAAGATCCCAAAATTATCTGGAAGCAGATCACGGACTTATTTGAGGATTCCAAACTTGCTGATTTCAAAGAATTCCAAACCAAATTGAAAATTGAAGCCGACTTTGAAATTAAAACGTTCCAGTAGAACGTTTACCATAGAGTGATTTCCCTGTTGAGTGTAAAGAGATTTTATATCATTCTTACCTCCTATCTGAGCATAAAACTTAAAGGTGTCAGTGAGGAGCCTGACATCATATATAAAAATTGATGGCATATCAGATGAGATACTGTCACTATGAGACGCTCAGAGTTTCGCAACTATTCATTGAGACCTGAAATCACGAAACTCCCACTATTCCTGATAATTCTCATGCAAACAGATAAAATAAGGACTACTTTTTAATTTCGTGTACTTGATGTACATGAAATTAAAAAAATTCATGTAAACATACCTTTGTTGAAGTTTCATGTAAACATTCTTTTCCTACCATTGTTGGCGGTGACCTCAACGCTAAACATGTCAGCTGAGGTTGCCGTCGGTCTAATAAGAACGAAGAAATTCTTCTCAATTTTCTTTACAACAATCCCTTCTACATTTCAACCCCCTGGAATCTATACATTCCGTCCCACAAATCCAAGATACTACCCTGACATTCTAGATCTCTTTCTTACATTAGAAAATCTTCCAATTAGAGTCGAAGTCATCAATGATCTTTCCTCCGAACTTGTCCCAAATAATTGCTCACGTTGGAATTAGTAAATCTGTAATAAATAACACGCACAAAGTCACGGACTGGAACAACTTCCAGAATCATATTAACCAACACTCTCCTGTCATTGAGCCCTTTAAAACAATCAATGATACCGATCAGGCAACTTTAAACGTCAACAACTGCATAGAAAATTTCCTTAAATACTCTACCACCGAATTCACCAGCAAAACACATCATTTCAAGCTCCCGCATAACATTAAAACCGTCATTTCAACCACGTAATAGGCTGCGCAAAATCTATACCTACTCACGTCACCCAGCCATCAAATCGGAAATTAATGAACTCAGCAGGCATATCAAAGGCATGATTGAAGAACACCGTATCAAACTTTGGAATGACAAAATATAAATACGTAATGCAGCAGATGGGGAATTCTGGAAATCCCTTCGCACTCTCAAAGCAAACAAAACTAGCAACACACCACTTCAAGCCGACTCCAGGTACATTTACAGCAACAAGGAAAAAGCAGAAGCGTTTGCCAAACACTTCGCTAAACAATTCACACCTAATGACAGCCCCTCGGACACAAATTTTATAAATCAAGTCAACACTTTTGTTGATAACTGGTTGAGTGAACACAGTGCTACTAATCTCCCTGTCTTCACCTCCCCACATGAAATCAAATCTATCATTTCTAAACTTCACAAGAAGAAAGCCCCAGGCAAAGATAAAATCTCTACTAGAATGATTAAGTAGATCCCGAATAAAATTATAAACAAACTCTGTAGCATCTACAACGCATGTCTTTACTTGAGCTATTTCCCGACAGAGTGGAAGCAAGCAGTTGTAATCCTAATCCCCAAGCAGGGAAAAGGTAACATCAAAGTGGATGGATTCCACCCTATCAGCCTGCTCCCAGCCCTGGGTAAAACTATTGAGAGGATAATTCTTAATAGATTGCAGCCTATCCTGAGCACCCTCCCAAACCAACAACTGGGTTTCCGCAAAGGCTTATCCACTACTATGCAATTAGTTAGGATTGTGGAATTTGTGAGCGCTGCTATACACAAACGCCAAACAACTGCTTTTCTAATGCTAGACGTGGCAAAAGCGTTTGACCGCATCTGGCATAACGGCCTCACTTACAAGCTTGCTTCCCTGGATCTCCCTAGGGAAATGGTTAAGATCCTGCATTCCTTTCTTAATAACCGTTCCTTCTGTGTAGTATAGGAAGACCATCTCTCTGAAACTACCTTAATTAAAAGTGGCGTCCTACATTGTAGCATTGTCGAACCAATCCTCTATTTAATATATGTAAAAGATTTTCCGATGCTTGACAACGCAAATTGAATCACTGCCTATTACGCGGATGACACCGCAAATTCTCTCCAGCTCCCTTAATTCCACACATGCCATCACAAGGATTTAGAGATTCACACACGAAATAGAGGAATGGTGTCAGAAATGAAAGACTTCAATAACGCAACCAAATCGAAACTTCTTTTCGTAGGGCATTGCAAAAGAAAAAATGTCAAAATTGATATTACCTTATTTAATAAAAAAATCCCCAAAGTAAATCAGGCCACTTATTTGGGAGTCCGTTTCAATGGCTCGCTTACGTGGAATAAACATATATCCGTGGCTCTTGGAAAGGCTATAGTTTCCAGGAAACTGAATTCACTTATTAACGCCTCGTGCCCACTTTATCTAACGCACAAAAAAAACCTATTTGCACCTCCACTCTAAAACCTATCCTCACATATGTGTCCCCTGCTTGGAGCACAGTCTCCAACACTAGCATGAGAAAACTACAAGCCTTCCAGAACAATTATCTGTGTAAAATGTTCAATATTTCGCAGATATACCAAATGAAAATAAATACGCTAGATGCACTACAAAATAACAATATAATGCAGCAAAATATGATCAATATGATACTGTAAACTCGAAGAAACTATAAACACATTTACAGATACTTGGTGCACAGAGTTCAGCGAAGTTACACAGTTTTCAAAGTTCGGGATCACATGGCGGTGACGTCCGCTGTCGGTGCAGTACGAAAGGTACACGTATGATAAAATACAAATAAATGCGTAATAATGCACTTTTAAAACATAAAGAATGCATATTAGCAATGGAAACTATATACTTATGTACAGTATCAGTTCAAGCAGCGTATTTCAGAATTGCGAATAAGACCTGCGTCACTTGGGTGGTCACCCACTAAAGTTCTGACACAGCTGAATGATGCTTGAGTTTATAGTAAACATAATATGGTGTAGTAGCACCATCATAGATATTAATAAGAGTAGCACGCTAGGTGGGAAATTTTCATTTCCAGTTTTCTCGTGCACAGTGAACAGCAAACGGCCAGAGGTATTTGTCTTCAGTTAATTATCTCAGAATGAAAAAGTTTGAAATATTTCATGTGCTCACAGTTACGTGCACGATCAAAGAAATTATTGTTAGTTTTACGTAGGAAGGTTTTAATGGGATCTAGTTTTAGATCGCTATGCAGGAGATAATTTCTAACAAAATAGTGAGCATTTGTTATGATGCGTAAGTATTTATATTGAACAATTTGCAGTCTTTGAACATCTGAATCATTGCAGCAGCCCAGGCAGGCGAAGCATAAGACATTATTGGACGAATCACGGTCAGATAAATTAGTTTCTCTTTTACCAGATTTAGTTTCGAGAATTTTCCAATGAGTGGAAACAGACATTTCATAAACCTTAGCAACGGAAACTATATACTATGTACAGTATCAATTGAAGCAGCATATTTCAGAATTGTGAATAAGACCTGGGTCACCCACTAAAGTTCTGACACAGCTCAATGCTCCTTGAGTTTATAAGCTTTATTTTGAACGTGCGTGATGTGCGATGTCCATGTGATATTGTTATTTAGAATTATTCCTAAGTACTTAGCCTCACTCACTATTGGCCCAGGTTCATTGAAGAGGATTAATTCCTTCTGGATCAGAGAGTTTCTTTTTCTTCTAATAATTGCTAGCTGTGATTTTTGAGCATTTATGCTTACTTTCCACTGTCTGCACCATTGTTCAATCATAGGTGCAATGTCTTGCAGTTTCTTTATAGCATGATTTACATTTGCAGACTTCACTACCAGGGCAGTGTCCTCTGCATAGCAGGCCAGCGTGGAACTTTACGGGAAATCAGCAACATAGAATACGTAGAGGACAGGACCTACACAGGAGCTCTGTGGGATGGCAGGCCAGATAGTCTTAGTATGAGAGATAGAATTACTGATGGAAAAACAGAAAGTGCAGTTGGTGAGAAATGAATAAATCAGAAGAATCAGTTCTCTAAGACAACTGAGGTCAATTTAGCAATAAATACATCATGCCAGATGTGGTCAAAGGCTTATTTCAAAACTCAGCTAACAATCCACTATAAACCACTACTAATATATCATGAGACTGGTGACTAAAACCATATTCCACTAAATTTTATCTTGCTTCTATCATGCACTGACGAAGTTAAACCTGAGTTCAATTATTTATTATACTTACATCTATTTCCCACATACGCTAGGCTTATCCGAGTCCTGAATAAATAAATTTTCCTATATACTTAAGGCTTACCAGAACAACCAATCATTCTTAATTCAAACAGCAGTAAATGCAATCTTTTGGCCTATGGATATCATTTACAAAATCTCTTTGCATTTGGGAAGCGCTTCCCTAAATTCTAAAAATACTGTCACCCATTAATTTTGTTGCTCAGTGCTACACAAATTCTGAAATTTCCCCTACCCTAAATTCTGCCACCCAGTGTGGCTGTGCCAGCTCTAGCACCAATTCTGAGCTTATTTGAATAACAAATCAGTTACTCTTAACTCAAGCAGCGCTTAATTTAATCTTTTGGTTTATGAAATATTATTTTTTTGCATATGTTAAGAAATTTGTTAACGCATTTGCTGACGAGCGACCTACGAGACCTACAAGATAACTCGTGGTTGGAGGTAAACAAATTAAATTTCTCCTTAGTCAACACTTCCCAGTGCAGCTGATTACAGATATTCAATTACTTATATTTATATAAAAAAAAGTTTCACAAATGTGCATGAGTCATATCTCAAACTGCCGTAAGTTGAAAATCTCGTGGTTATAAAATAAAAAAATAATAATAAATGATTGCTAGTTTGGCATTAGAGATGTAAATTATGCAATCTGAGATGAGGCAGAATGTTTCAGTTTGAGATGATGCTTAGGAAAAAGGCTTCTATGGAACCAACAAATAATTAATCGTATAGATTTAAACTGTGTTTCAACATTAGGACAGTGTGGAACTGAAATTAATAATCAGGACCCTCCACATGGCTTATTATGAAAAAACGTCTAGTGTACATGCATGAAGTATTAAGCATATGCTAAAGTGAGATGCTGCTCTTGGAATCTTATTCTTTTTTCATTTCACAAAAAAAATCTTTAAAAAATACTCTGGTAGTTTAGATATTGTATATTCGGATTTCAGACTTTGTGCAGATACTGTTTTCTAGTTTTCTTTGCACTTTACAACTAGCAACCTAGTTTAAAGGCTTTAACAAACTTTTAATACTTTTCCGACACACCCGAATGCTACTGTTGCTTATATGCAGTAAGGTTCTGTTTGTTTTTTACATTTATTGCCTTGGTCTATAAAATGCTGTCTTTAATTATTTTGAAATTATGTATATGGACTAGCAAAGATCAAAATCAGCAAATTAGCAGAAAAAAATGTCACATGTAATTCAATAAAATAAAACACTTTATGAAGAGCAGTAAGGCACTGCCACTTATGGAGTTGAAAAACACAATGCCTCTAGTCATCTTATTTTTCTTAAAAATGCAACTGCTACAAGTGATCAAGTCCAACAAAACCTATCATGGCTACCATCTTGCTATTAGAGAACCTCTGAAAGCTACATTAATTTATGAAAACGTAATTTTAAAGCTCCACATTCACAAAAGACCAGAATTGTCAGAAGTTATATGTGATCATATTGGGAAGATTTCACACAATATACTGAAGTCAAGAATTAAAATATATATATATTTGGATTATTCTATATTTTTTCATGCATTTAGGTGCTTGCACTTAATTTACTTATCCTTTCTGAATTTGAATGAAATTGCAATTAGTTTGCAGCAATAATTAATTACTTTATTTGTTTACAATTGAATTTTCATAATTTGAAATTTTAAATAGCTTTATATGAATGAGATAATGATATCATATTTGTTAAAATTCAAATATATTATATATAAAATCTAAAAGCTTTCAGATTTTATATTACATCTAAAGGGGTGGTTTTTAACATTTTATGTGTTACCTTTATTTATTAAATGTCATGTTTTTCACACCTAAACCACATAAAATTCAATTCAACAGCAATATCACAAAATATTTAAAAACAGAATATCTTTAGAATTTTCTATAGACAGTCTCATGTGCTGAAGATGAAAGTGTTTTTTCTGTACAGTGTACCAATGCTTGTTTTGAAATCGTTGATATTGAATCGAAAATTCGTTACAGTTTCCCAGAATATAAAATAGATAATAAAACAAATTCAAAATTCAAAATTTGGGCTTCCAGGTGCCCATGTTAAGTTAGAGGATTATGTTATTCAAAATTTTATGCGTCTAGGTACCATTCTTTTTTCACAGAGTGAAAAATACACATACATACATTCATGCTGATTCTTCTTTATTTATTTTCTTTAAATATAATACAGGGCTATAATATTTGGTGGCAACAATTTAAACTGATTCGTCATTTATAGTGAAATGTCACAAAATGCCATTTTTAAACTAATAGCCCTTCTGAGCTACCAATAATAATAATAATAATAATAATCTACTATATCATCAGCACCATTCCCAAACCCTATAACCCTAAAATTCAAATCCTAAAAACGAATGTAAAGGTTTATCACGTTTGGTTTAAAAAAAATAGACATTATAATTTTATTATATGCACCTCTGTCTTTTAGTACAACGTAAAAGTAGTGAAAAATCCTTTTAGTGAAAAATGTGTCAAAATAAATGCAAAGGAAAATAATAAAAAATACAGATTTATGGTTTTAAGAATGTCAAAATTGTTTAGAAAAGCATACAGTCAGAAATAATGAATAAACTTTATTACAAAAAATTTTTTTCTACAATTTTTCACATATATTACAATCAATACAAATCTCAATTGCAAGGTAATGCTTATATACGTTTGTAGACTTTGTTTCAGTGAAAATGAAATGATAATAATACAACATAAAATATACATATATATATAATAAATAGTAAAAAAAGTTTAAAAGTTAAAATTTTTTTGGAGTGAGGTTTGTAAATTAAAAATAGCAAACTAACAAATAAGAGACTTCACAATTTTAAATTTGCTTTCATTATAGCCTTTAAAATTTGCTTCTGTTTCATACTTGCTAAGAAATAATCTATATCAAATTCACCAGATAGCCACTGAAGAATTCTGCTACCTACAAGAATCATTTTGATAATAAACTGAATTATTGCAGCATTTCTAAGGTAATAATGAAAGCAAAATTCTTATCGACCTACACTCAGATGAAAAGAATCATACTTTCATCAGTAAAGTTTAATTTCTGATTGAAGTTAAAAAACAAAGATTATGATTACTTTGCATAAAAATAATTATAAACTTAAAAATCATATTTTTTTTAAGATAAGGCCAACTATTTTTTATTTCAGATGAAAATTATATGAAACACAAAAACATTACTTTTTAAATTTTAGAAATGGAGTACAAATTTTCGTATCTGATTCAAGCCTGATTTATTAATTATTGTTTCTAATAGGGACCAGAAAGCCAAAAAGAACTATTATAATTATAATGCATTGATTATAATTATAATGCATTGATCATTAATAACTTTTTTAGTGGTAAGTTATGATTAAGTAATTTTATAGATGAAGATTAAGCTAATTGATATACATTTCATCTTATTCTGTGAAATGAATATCAAACTTTACTAATGACAATTTATCTCTAATAAAGAATGGAAAAACTGTAATCTGAAATTAAATGTAATGAATAAGTAAGTATTAAGAACCTTTTGGCAGTTCATATACCAAGATTTTGGAGTAACTTCATAACTTAAGTTTGAAGAAAATAAAATTTTAACGTATGCTATATATTAAATTTTAAACTGCTAAAAAACTTAGATTTTTGGGGGGGGGCTAACAAGTAAGTGAATGATTAAGACCAATTTATTCTTTAAAAAATTAGTTTAGAAACAAAAATTAAATTTTTCTTTCAGTTTACTGTATTTTCTAATATATCAGCACAACTTATTACATGTTATTTCAGTTAAATGAAGAATATAAAGCATGCATCTTGAATTCTCATTTTCTTTTATTTATCAGTAAATTATTAAGTGAAAATTACACTAGTTAAATTAAGAATATAGCAACAGCTCTCTTTGGTCAACTTTTTCTCTGATTTATCAGTATACTTCAATTTATTATCTTAATTAGTTAAATAAAGAAACAGAAATATTAAAAAAATTTCCTGTAAATCGACAAAATATTGCCATAAATCTGTATAAGCATGCAAGACTCTGCCCATAATGCAGTACATATCTGTTACACCAGCAATGTACTGCATTTTAAAATGAATATAACTCATTAATTTCTTATTTACAAAGCAACAGTGGCAACTATACAAATATATTCACATATTTATATATACAGTTATTTAACTGTGGGAAATCACATAATACACTAAGCAGGATACCAAAGGTAAACTTCATCATCAGTTACTCCATGAGCCTCTAGCTCAGCTAGAATATTACTAAAATAGTTTGGATCAGGATAGCCATGACCTCTGCGATTGCAACCAAATTCTGTCTTGTGGTGAATTTCATTCCACGTGACAGTGTTTTCTTCTCCAGTAGTAGAAGACCTTCCAACTGTGAAAATCAAACGTCTTTGCCATGCTTTGACAAGCAAGCGTAAGACCTAAAAGTTTTTTGCATTTTTAAAACTAAGCAGAAGTATCAAATTACTTGTTATAATTTTAAATTTATTTAAATTCATTTTATCATTTAAAAAAAGATCATGATTTATAATTACATTAATGAAAGAATTGAAAACTTAATATTTTAAAGTTTCTTATTACTGAAGACAAAAGCCATGAAACTGTTTAAAAATTTACAAAGAGATAGATTTCTGTTTCAACTAAATTAGGTCATAGACTATTTCTATAATTAAAAGAATTAAAGTAAAATGTTTGTTGACAATCAAGAGAATACCTAATCTGGACATCACATTTTAACTGAATTTTTATAAACTTCCTCTTCACACTTGGCTAAGAAATTAAGCCAGCAATTCTGCTGGTCATAAGCAGCAAAAATAATTTTTGAAATTAAAGGATACATAATAACTTTGAATGACAGACATACAAAGAAGTTATGGATTGAATCATTCAGTTAAAGTATAAACTGACTATTTTTCAGTCACTCCTGCAAATGAATCAAACTAGAAGATCATATCCAATACACTTTGCTTCATATTATGAAAAAGCAGCAAGTCTGCCAGAAGAGATATATGACTGGACTGAAGCATTCGTTGGCCTCAGTTTAATTGAGGAGGCAAGTTTATTGACTCACCATACAAAGTGAGAAAGAATATTGAAATCACTGGTTACCTGCAACCCTAAAGCTTGTGGTCTGAAGGAATTTTAACTACCATATGTCATTAATTTAGAAGTCAAACACTTCATGTTAAGGAACATGAGGCATATGTTAGAAAAAAGAAAACCCAGAAGTCCTCTGTTATCCAGCATTGCTGGTCCAAAAATCACACTTTCAATTTTTCTGAAGCTAAAATTATTCAAAACACATCTTCCATTGGTGAAATAGATTTTTTACAGCCATTTCACATTCAAAAAAATCTTTCTGCTCTAGTTAACAACCCTAATTCCAATCCATCTTTAACTTCAGCCTTTAAGGAAATTATGTTTTAGTTCTTGTTTCATCAACAGATGGCACCAGTAGCTTAACTCCTGTCCAGTTATTCTTATGTTATCTCCTTCATTTGCGCTTTGGCAGCTGAGGCTGATGGTACGGTAAAACCATCAAAACTAGCCCTGTAAAAATTGGCAAATATAACACTGGTTTTTGTTATTTGACTTCTAAATTAATACTTGTTCAGCATGTTATTCTATCTTAATTACCGTCTGTTACTTTAAAATAGGCATTTAAAGGCTTGCTATTCCCCCTTTAACAATCATAACTCATGTCCTTATCACAGCAGTATTCATTTTCTCCTCTTTATTTGAAATTGTAGTTCAAGTCAGCCTCCATTTGCATGCTTTTCGTGAAGCAAAACATGCTAAATGGAAACAAAGTGGAGAAAAAAAATTCAGTGAGCAGACTTTTTTTTCCCCAGCTGTTGTTTCCACGGTTATGAGAAAAATCAGGAGGTAAAAAATAACTTTGAAATTCCTTTTTGAAAGCAACCGACTACAAGAAATCAGTTCATGTTTTCATCCGAAAAGTCAAGGCTACCTACATACTTCAGCCAGCCTAAAAAATGACCTCAAGGGGAAATTAAGGCATAGCACATGCACATTGTCTGCCTAAATTGCATCTGATTTAGATTTAGAGGACTTTTAGGCTAATGTATTTTAAAAGCACCATGCAAAGATACGATACTGCTGTTGGATACACCCATGCTTTACTTCAAATTAAAAAACTGAAAAACAAACCCATCAGCATGAATCAACCTCTCTTAATCACCATACCAAACATGGTGGCTGAACTAGTGGAAGGTTTTACATAGTTTTTTTTTCTGATAAAAATGAATAAATTATTTCATTTTGATGTATGGAAATAAAAAATATGCATAATGTTTATTTTGGAGTTGTTTGCAAAATGATGAAATGCTTACATTATTAATAAGATATTCTTGGAACCTCTAAAATATTACACAATGAAACTACTTTAAAATTGGGAAAATTTTTATTATGTTCTACATCGATACAATTAATTCCCTCTGATGATACAATTTTTAGCAAATTATTACATTAGTCAATAACTTTGTTTTAAATAAAATAGTGTTAATTATTAAGGTATATCAAAGAAAAAAAGGGGGCCAAAGATAATTTAGTATTGCTTACCTTTCTACCTATTTCATTATCAGGAAGATAACAATGGCGAGGAAAACCTCTGGCTGTATATCTTTTTCCTGGTTTGGGATGTTCTGGGCCCTAAAAATAATTACATTTAGCAACCAATATCTATATACATCATAAAATTTAACAATAACATCAGCACTAATTAAGTAAGTTTTCACAGCAAAGTATATGAAAACTATCTGCCTTAAAAGTGGCCAAGATGTATATGCATGTAATAATTTAAATGCTGATGATATAAGACATGAAGTAGCTGATGCATAAAGAATTAACACCATTCACAGCTGTCTTACCACTCTTATTTCTTGTTGATGAAACATTCTCAAAGTACTATACACACCACTATTTTTTTCCCTTATATATTTACAGAATTTTATATAGCAATAGAAGTAAAACAGTGGAAGAAGGCATTTCAATAGTGTAGCCAAGCAAGACAAATGATTGATGCCTAATACAGGAGTCAGCAAAATTAAAAATTTACTTTGTTTCTACTCACTTTGGTTTATTAATTTTATTATTATTGGTCCAAACATTATGTAAGAATTACATGACAAAGCTTAATTTTTAAATGCAGTTTACAGGCCTTTATTATAAACATGTCACTATTTTTAGAATGGAGGAACAACCAAACTAAAGGGAGACTTAACGGGCTATTACAAATTAAAGGCAGGATTTTATTTTAAATATTCCTTACACTGTATGCATATATACATAATATTAATATCACCAGAAGCAAGAAACAAACATACACAACTACTATTTGTCAGAAAAAAAGATTATTGATAGAAATCAATAACAAATAACATTAAACAAAATAAAACATATAACTGACTTTAAAACATGTAAAATGCTGCAATAATCTAAAGTAACTAGTAGTATTTAAATTTGGTTATTCAAAAGTATTCATAGATTCCAACCTGCAGCAAAACTTGCCACCAGTCAATGTGTAAACAGTATTTCTACAATTTTCAGAATGTGCATGTATGGTGCATTTTTTTAATTAACAGTTAATTTTTAAGCTCTTCTATCATGGGAATCATGATGCAGACTTATTGTCCATTAAATAAAAGCTATCAGACTGAAAATTAAAAATAATACTTTTTACATTTTAAACATAAATTAAACAGCATTAAAATCATTCTAAAAATGTGTAACCACCCTTAATGGATAAGTTAAAACAGCACATGCTAAGCTTCCAACTTGCAGCATGGACAGTGCCATTGTTGCTATCATACCTTTCTTTAGGGAAGAAAAACAAAATTAGCCTTCCAAAAATTTATTTTTCAAATTTGAATTTAAAAAATAGAGTGAACACTGCTGATTCTAAAAATATACAATATGATTAGACTTGAAATAACAAATGCCAGGAAATTAAAATAACAGATATAAATTAGTACGACATGCTCTTAAAAAAAAAAAAAGAAAAGAAAAGAATTTTTAAGAGATGTCATTTAAATTGCTTTTAAGTAAAACTTTTCCATATTTTTATCAATTATTATGCTCTGTTCATATCAACAGTAGCATGCATAAGCATTTAGTTTCAGAATTGCATCTGTTAGCAACAAAAGTACTTTTCAGAGATCTGACTTTGAAGAAGTATTGAGTATATCTATGGACAGATCAAACTTCAAATATAGGTCTTTTGGGTATAAAACCATTGAAAACTGAAGAGAAGAGTTTTAAAGAAGTCATTTTTTGTTGAACTGAAAGGTTTAAAATTTAAATACTACAGTACAAAGTCCGAGATCCGGATGTCCAATATGTGGAATGATCTAAAATCTGCACCTCAAGGCCACCAACAACCTTCTTCTTCTTGTTCTTTTTTTTTTTAACTTTTTTAAATAAGCTTCATGCCTGCATATTTTATTACTTTTTTCCACAATAAAACATATAAACATATGGAGACTTCTGTTTCTTAATTTCATATCGGCCTTAAATAAAATACCACATTATTCAAGAAATAAGCATTTTAGCATAAATTTCTGTGACCAATAATATTTGGTTCCATAGCTGCGTACCTCAAACCGAAACATTCTAATAAAAAACATTGTTGATTTTACATGACTAATATTTTTTATCCCTGATGCCATTCTGGTGAATCATTAATGTATTTTACTTTCATCACCGTATGTTTATCAACACATGATAACTTGAGTAATGACTCATGCAGTGATGCCTAAAAAATTTTTGTTATATTAGTAATTGAACAAAAAGTATGTTCACCTTTTATGTTGACTTTCCGCTTTGACGATGATTAGAGGTTTTAGTTAAATGCGCCAAAAAATGTTGACGAGGAAAACTTTAACAAAAAATTCTTTGCATATGCTTAAAACAGATTTCGTTAATGATACTCATAGACCAAATGATTATATTTAGTGCTACTTGAATTAAGAATAACTGATTTGTTATTCACATAAACCCAGAATCGGCACACAGGGCAGCAGAATTTAGGAAAGACAAAAATATACAAAAATTTAGGAAAGTTTTCTCTAAATTCCAACACCAAGCAGTAAAATTAAGGCATGACAGAAATTTTAGTACTCAGGGAAAGCACTAGAACCGAAAATTTAGAGACGGCAAAAATTTAGAACTTAGGGAAACACCTGGTAGCAGAATTTAGGACCCCCAAAGACTGCATCAGGTAGTAAGATATCTAGTGCCAGCCCTTAATATGCCTTAAGTATATGTGCAAATTAATTTATTCAGGACTCAGGTAAGCCTTAAGCATATGCAAAATAAAGATGTAAGTATAATAAATAACTAAATTAATACAATTCAGACTTAACTGCTTCAGTGTGCGATAGAAGTGAGACAAAATTTAGCGGTAGAACTTGTCTTTCGTTGCTAATCTCATCACGCATAGCCAGTAATGTATAGTGGATGTTATTAAGTTAGGCTAAAATTATACTTTACTGATTCCAAGGAATTTCAGTTAGTACAGCTGATTGCCCTGTTCCTTAGCTTTCTGATTTGATCCAGCTTATTAGTTTTTGCAGGCCATTATTATTACAGCAATTTTATAAAAATTAAAGTTTGAGCTTTCGATTATGTAGAAAAGAATTTCTAATTCTGGAGCTGCAAAAGGATTTACAAAGCGAAAGCATGTTTCAATGCCCATTGAAACAAAAAGTGGAATTGCTACAAAAAATGGATAAAGGTATATCTGTCTCAAAATTATGCACTGGAAAGTAAACTGTATATGACATAAGAAAATGGAAAAAGGGATTTTTTGAATTTTTTGTGCTTCTGACATATCACTGACAATGAATAACAGAAAAATTATTCATTATGCTAGAAGTGACGATCATAACAAAGTAATGACGAATGGGTCAGACAGCGCTGCAGCGAGGGCATGCCATTGACGGA
This sequence comes from Stegodyphus mimosarum, assembly GCA_000611955.2. Lineage (NCBI taxonomy): Eukaryota > Metazoa > Arthropoda > Arachnida > Araneae > Eresidae > Stegodyphus > Stegodyphus mimosarum. Next base: position 177,449 of record KK120534.1, on the reverse strand, counting down.
TACAGTGCTAATGGCTCAAGCCAAAATATTTCATGAAGAAATGAACTTAAAAACTGAGTGTACATATTCAACAGGTTGGTTAACCAAATTAAAAAATCGCCATGGTATAAGGCAATTAAAAATTTCAGGTGAAAATGCTTCAGCTTATACTGAAGCTGCTGAACTATTTGCAGATGAATTCAATGAACTCATTAATAGTGAAACGTTATCTCCAGACCAAATTTATAATGTTGATGAAACTGGTCTTTTCTGGCAATATGTATGGTGAAATACCTTAGCAACATCTACAGAAAAGGTTTTAACTAGTGTCCAAGATTCCAAAGTGAAACTAATAATTTTAACATGCGCAAATGCCACGCGAAAGCCCAAGTGTAAACTTTTCGTAATCTAAAAAAATACAGGAGTTTGAGCATTTAAAGAAGCAAAGAATTTCCCTGTTATATATCATGAAAATAGAAGAGCATGGATGACACAAGCGTTAATGAATAATTGGTTCGAAAATCATTTTATACTTGAGGCTCAGCAACATTTGAATTTGTTTCGTTTACTTGATGCCGCAAACACTATCCTGGTTATACACAGCTGTTCAACTAATAATTCACTTAGTTTTAGTGAAAGATGATGTACCTGTATTATTCTTTGTTCCAAATTGTATGACCATCATTCAGCCTATGGATATTGTAATAGTGTGCATGCTGAAATGCAAATATAAAGTAGCATTTTTAAAATCCATGTTAAAATTCCTGAATAATGGCAAGACATTTCAAGAATTTTTGAAATATTTCAGCATAAAATCTGCTGTATGGAGCATCACAAGATAGCGGGAGGATGTGTCTCCAGATATTTTAAAAAATATCTGGTATAATTTTCGGCCAACTACCATATTCCATGTTGAGGATGATTAAGATAATAGCCATGAATTTGAAGGTTTTCAGATATTACAAACCAAAGGTGAAATTGTCCTATTATTGGATGTCCTGTGGGGTGTTTTTGGACTTATATAGTAGTGCGATGGAGCAATACCTGTGTGAGCATATGCAAAGTTCTGGTGCTCTGTCCACTTTTCCATCGCACTATTGCATAAGTAACTGATTTTGTAAAGAAATGTGGAGAAGCGGTAATACATGAAGATGATATAACAGAAGTTTTTCATTGTGATGACAATGCCCAGTCATCAATGAATTAATGGAGAGCAAAATCTGTAGTATGGTTCTAGATCCAGAAAATACCGCTAACAATAGTGAAGAAAGTGACAGAGAGGTTTTGTAAAATGAAAAAAATTCGATTGATATGTTAGTCGGAATTCTCGACACAGCAGTTACAGGACTTGAAGAAAATGGAACTTTGTAACTGAACAAGAAATTATGTCTGTCTATAGAATTAAAGAGAAAGTATTAGCAAAAAAATTCAAGCAACTTAACTAACATTGACAGAAAGGTATTATTCTATTACAGCAGTGTCAGTTAAAAAGGAGCAGCTTTTTTTCTTGTTACCAATTGTTGCCAAGCATAAAATTAAAAAATAATAACAGAGTTAAAAAAACTAAAAAAAATTTAGTTTTACATTTTTTTTTAAATTTCTCAATTTATAACGAAAATAAATTTTTCTTTCTGATCTTTTGATCTACAGTATTCTGCACATAAATAAAAATTAACAAAACAAAGCGAAATTTAATCTAAACAAGTGGCATAAAATTAAAAGCATAATTTAATATTGCAGAAAAAAATATCAGTTTTTGAATATAACCGACACCACATAAATTCTATCAAATAGGTGGCAAGCAATGCCCCGCTGATGTTTTTTTCTCCATTTACACTACCCTACAATCGCTGCACAGTTTGGGTATGACATCCAGTTTCGGGGTCTACAAAATTATAATTGTGATTCACAGTGAAATGTTCATAGCCAGCAAGTCTTAATTCCTCTTTCTTGTACCCTTTCCATCAATCTGAAAATATAATGCTGCTATCTGTGATGTTTTCCTGAATGGTTGTCACCAGTGTCGTAGAAAAATGATCAGGAACGATGACCAAAAACATTCTTTGCTTTACCGGCATAAACTCTGAGTACCTATTGTTCCGAAAGAACATGTCCAATGTTGTTTTTTTCTTTTTTTTAAAAGGCTTTTAAAGTAATTATTCCAGTTTATTGTTGTATTATGGTTGATTTCTAACTGAGGTTGGCAAAATTCAGGCGACATCAATTCTTGACATCACAGATAAACAAAAAGAACGACATTGAGGAAAGAAAGACACAAGCCTTCAAACCATGTTGTGGCTCTCGATTCTTATTTTTTCACAGCAAGAACGTACATAACGCTGTATGGCAACTCTGCTTGAGTCAAGTGTTAACTTCATTGGATATTTTTGAGAACTAAGTCAATTGCTATGAATTACTCCCTTGTCCTGAAAGAATCTCATGACAGCCTCTTTGTCATTAGGTAATTGAAAATTGTGTAATCTTTCGTATTAAAAAAAATGGTGAAATATGGCAAAAAAATAATAAGTGATGATATTTCAAATGGGAACTAGATATCCCGAGCTACGATATTTCAAACATAAATAAAAAATACTCAAAATAGCAACTGACAATATTTCAAATGAAAACTAGAAATCTCGACCCATGCTATTTCAAACATTAAATTCTCGAGCCATGGTATTTGGTCTGCTGTTGAAGCATTGTTTTCTTTCATTTTTAACTGATGTCGCTCTAACGGAATAGTGCGAAAGAAATGTTTAATAAAGTAAACAAATAAATATTAAGCCTTTTTTTTTTTTGTAAATTTTGATACCCTTTAGACCATAAATGCTTCATTATTTCATATTTTTAATTTCTTAATTTCTACATGCCATCTTACTAGATTTAAACTGATGATCTAATATCTGAAAAAATGACAAATTCGGAATCGCCCATGTCCCGACGAGTCCGGATCTTGGAATTTGTACTGTATATGCGCAATTACCAACTATGAATAAGCATGATATAACAACACATTCATAACATCTGCACTTTCATTTGATGTAACTGATTCTCAACATGCCACTTTTTTGTTTTCATAAACGAAGATATAAATTATTTATTATTGCTGTATTTTTTCCTTATATTTTGAAAAACAAAATGATTAAAACTCGGGACCTGGCTTCTACAAAACAGCAAACAGTGAATCATTTTGAATGTGTATTAATGGACATGATACGATCAAAGAATATGGCTGACAAAACTTGAACATATGGGAAGACAGAAGAGAAGCACACCAAAGTAAAATATAAAATTAGGCAAAGCAACAACCTTGTTTGGTGTAGGTGTACATTTTAGTCGATTTTGACTGCGAAGAGAAACAGGTCCCTCTTCATCAAGAGCAAAGAAATATCCCTTGGTAAGGCAAACAAAGAAAAAATGGTTTATGGTAAACAAGACTGCTGAAATCAAACTTATTGTGGATTATAAAAATATCGAGAACGGGAAGGGTCAGATTCAATTTCAAAAGTGAGGTGGATCAATCAAATTCATAAAATCTGCGATAAATCATCTTTATCGCTATCAAAGGGTGCGAAAAGTATAGTCTACTTGGCAAATTTACAGATGAAAAGATAATTTCTCAAATAACTTGACCTCAAAATAGTGTATATAAATATCAGCAACAACAGAACTGAGGGGATTATTTATAGCTAATACTTCAATTTGGCAAAAACAGTCATCTTGGAAAACAAAGTGAATTTGTTCTCAAAGTAACTTTAGTAAGAGAAATTAATTCTTCAGTTTCAGTAAGTGTGAAATGGAATTCTCAAAACCTAGTTTCAAGATTTTTGGTGCTCCTATAACTGAAATATTAGTAAACAGTGATTAACATCAAAAGAAACAATAGTGGAGCACAGAGGAGAAATATATTTAAGTTCCTCAGTGACTTCAAAAGAATTTTTTTACAATATGAATATTGCTGGAAAATAAAGGATGTGTGCTTAGAAAGTAAGGATAAAGAAACTAAATATTTGGCAAAATGATATAATATCATTTCAAAGTTGGAAACTGTATGTCGAAATGGAATTTCAATTTTGGGGAGAGCATAAAACTTAGCACAGTCAGCAATAAACAGAATAACTCACGTTTTAAACTCATTTGGGAGTATATGAGAAGATTTAACACAATATGATCAAAAGGAATATATGAAAAGATTTTTGAAGGATCTTTGCAGATTTCTTTGCTCCTGATAAAGAGGGACCTGTACTTAATTGCCCTCAAAATCAAGAGTCTTGACTAAAAACTGTGCCAAACACAAGCTGCTTCTTTGCTTAATTTATACCTACAGGACATTTGTATTCATAGCATTCTAAAACAGATCTTCTGCTAAAATCGAATGGCTTAACAGACTATTAGAAACTGGTGAACTCCTTCTTATGAAGTGGGTCAAATGCTGACTGTTTACTAATAAAGAGGCATTAGTTTCTTCAGAATTCTGTAGTAACAAGTGGTGCAATATTAGTGAGATCCTCACTAACTTTCATGGTTTTGATGACAGCCATCTTTCACAGTTATTAATTTTTTTAACATTCAGGTATATTTTTATAAAATTCTATCCATCAAACAATCCTTAATATTTTTGTAATGTTACTTACCTAAATGTATTGGAGAAACCCATTTATCTCCAAGAAGAAATAGAAATGAATTATCAAGGCACTGAATTTTTTTAAAACAGGATACATTTTTTAAAAAAATTAACACTTTCTTAAAATTTTCAGCACTATATCAGATTTTCAACTTTTTTTTTTCATTCAATCTATTTAAAAAATTTTCTTTTTTCATTAACCCCTTTACACTTTTCTCTATAACATGTAGCATATAATGCAATCATGAACTTAGCATACCCATGTGTTTTAAATAAGATATTATACTTGAATATTCTCTTTTAATAAAATCAACTCTTCTTGCATCATAATATCAAGGTAAGATATATCATATTTCAGTAGTTCTTTGAGCCATGCTAGCACATTCAAATATTCAATGTCTTCGAAGTAAACATTGAAATCATTTAAATTTTGCAAGTGGCTTGTATGTAAGAATATATCTTTCAAGAAAATGCAATCTTTTACAGTAACAGATGATTGCATGAAGTTATTAAAATAATGGAATTCTTATTGATTCAACGTCACTCTAAACAAGTCAATTTTAGAACAAAAGCCAAAGATAATCATGATATAGCTTTACATGAACAAATAATTAATTATCAATTTAATTAACTTTTTTGTGTAATCAATGGGATCTTGATTATGCCCATAAGGTGGTGGTGACACATTCACTTATTGATCCCGCACTGACCCTTTGATCATCACTGACCTTCTTTAAAGTTACAATCACCATTGGAGGAGGGTTGGTACTGACCCTACTCGGAATCCTGCTCTATATGTTGGATTGAAAATAAGTTTACATAAATTTCTAAACATATTTTAAGCTTTTAGCAATTAATAAATTTGTAATATGAAAAGTATATCAACACAAGTTTACACCTGCATGGTGAACTCTAAAATCATAGCACTGAAATACTCATCATTAAGTATGATAAATGTTTAAACCTTCACGATGTTATGGCATATAATACTGTTATCTCTCTGCATTACTGATTAAATATAATAATGTAAAGATTCTATTATGATTTTAAAGCATATTAAGAGATTTGCATTTTGCAACTTATTTCTTTTTTAATATGACTTGAATTTTAACAATTTTAAAGCATTTTCCTTTATTCTATTGTAAAATTATAAAGCTATGTGCAATTAGCTAATCCTAACAAAAGGATATAATGCTATATTAAAAATAAGATATTTTAGAAAACCTAAACTCTGTTATTATATGTGCAAACTTAATTAATCAATATATGTTACATAGTAGAAAACATTTCATTACAAATATTTTAAATAAAAATTAATTCATATCTAAAACATACTTTACTGCTATTTTTACCTATTTTAATACTATCATACCTCTACACACATAAAGAATGATGATTTGTTATAGTCGAGAAAGATTTCCAACAACGCACTGGTTGCATATGTACACCAATGGTTCTGCTAATAGGTACTAAAATGTTGGTACAGGAGTTTACTCTCAGCACTTTATCTTTACAGGGCTGTTGGTGCAAAACTGTACCAACTATGATACTGAAGTAGCCTTGACTAAAATCAGTAAAAAAAATGATCAGAACACTCTGATGTTTACTGATTCACAGGCCATTATTAAAGCAATTTCTTCACACATATTTTCAAACTATGGGTATGTTCTAAATTGTCAGCTTATGCTTAATTCTCTAACAAATAATGGTCGCAATGTGGATTCCATGTCATGGAATCATAGGTAATTAATTAGTTTGCAAACACTGTGGCCAAGCTTGGATTTATCATTCCTCAACTCAATCTTCCTGTTTGCTATCACAGTGCTAAGAGAATAACTGGAGCCAGATGTGAAGCTCATCTTCGAGAGGAGAATTGGGACTCTGTGAAGGAGAAGATTTGTGGTTCCCTAATGGAAAATCCCATTGTTTGCAACCTCTTTAGACCTGTCAGTGTAGCTAACATTACATTAAAAATTGAACATGACTGCCTCATGAAACACCTACACAAATTTTGGTTTAGCAGACTTTCCATCTTGCCCATTATGTGATACTGACAACATGCGCGGTGATCAATTGGACATTTGTTCTGGACTTAATGATGTGGCAATGGCTAATGCTGCAAAAATTTATTGTATTTTTTTTTTAATGTTTCTTAATTGTATTGAGAGCCTCTTACAGATTAATGGTCATGCCTAGGTCTGGCATGAGATAAAAATTTAAAAAATATATATATATCACTGTACCTGTACACCAGATGGAATATCATATATGATACGGATAGTATCACATTCCGGAAAGCCTGGAAGACTATAAGGTAAGACATGATAGATCATATTTCCTGGAGGTTGTATACCACATTTCTCCCCATGAATTTTCTTACAGGTAGGGCACTGAAGATATTTATCCTACATGGGAAAGTTTAACAAAGAACATCAATTTTTACCTATAAATTATTAATAAATAATCTATTGTGTCAAATAAAATTAAGTAAAGACAACGAATTTATAACTAACTTCAGTCTTTTTGAACTTTTCACAAATATTTAACATTTGCTGATTTATATCTTCAATAAAATAACTCATACATTAAAAAAAAAAAAAAAAAAAAAAAAAAAACATCAAATAAGAAATCAAAAATGGGGAAGGGGTGGCACTACAAGTCCAAATAGAAAATGATAAAATGATAGCATTATGTAGTGTCTAGAGCTAAATAATGAGTTTCTGTAAGAGAAGAGAAACTAATTAGCATAAATCTGATGCATTTGCAATTCAGAATTTTTGAGAATTTTGAGAATGACATGGAATTCGTTGAAAGTCTTTTTGTGCTACACTTTTATTGAAAATTGCATTGCGTGTTTCTGTTTGTCAAGAAATATAAGAAACAAGAACATTATCTTGATATGCTAGAGAGATGGTTCATGCCTTACAGCACATAGAATGCAATCAGGAATTCATCTTCTAGCAAGGCAGAACATCATATGGAAACTGTATACCTGACCTCAGTCTGTGTAGTATTAAGTAATACATTCACCACTGAATATTAAAAGAGTGGTTTACCACAATTATTGACATCACTGAGTCACATGCTATAAAAAGTATAGGATAAGTTCAATAACAGACGGTATTATTAGCTCTGTTAAACATCTCTAGAGTTAATTTAGTTCTTCCATTTTTTCTTCCAAATGATGCTATTTACAACTATTCTAGATCAGGAGTTCTCAAACTTTTTTTTGCCCTGTCCACCCCTTTTACCACTGTTAGACATTTGTTCTACCTCTCCTTTCCCAAACTTGAAAAATATCTGTACATTTATTTAAATTTAGATTATTTTTTAACATATTTTATTAATTAAACAATGAAAAGTATGGAAAATTTTGATAAATACTGAAACTTGATTAAAAGCTGTTTAGTTTTAGTTTTAAAAATATATATATAAGTTTTAGTTTACAATAAATATATAACAAAAGTAGTTTATTATATATTTTTTATAAACTAATATAAATTTTTTTAAACTAAAACTAAACAGCTAAATAAAATATCGACTGAATTCTCTCATGGTTGAGAACCCCTGATCTAGATTTCACAATTATATTCTGATGTTTTAAATTAATAAGTAAGTTAAACATAAGCCTGTATTTTAACATTGATGCATTTCTAAATTCTGCTACAGTACTGTCGTCCATTTCCAGGTAGTCAGCTCGGCCCACCTGTTACTGTTCGGTTTGATTACTAGTCAGTCAGTATGTCGTTAACCTCTCACGGTACTGTGACAATACTCTTTCACGTCAGTGTGTTGTTTTGTTTGTGAGTGTGTTTTGTCGTTCACCACGGCTTCTAAAAGAAAACATGTTGGGCTATCATTAGTGGATAAACTAAAAATTATAGAGCAGTCAGATAAAAGAGTTACGAGTAAACAGTTGGTTGAGGTGTACGGTGTTGGACAATTAACGATAAGGAGCAAATGGTTTGTGATTCGTCAAGACAATGGGTTTCAAATTCTACATGATAATGAACTTATTGAAAGTGTGAAAGAAGAAAGTGCTGAGGAAGAAAATGACCTCAATGTCGAAGTTGAAGCAGACATGGAACAATCAGCTAGAGAAGCGCTTGCTGGCTTTGCGTTGTAGTGGATGAAGCACCAGCCCAAGTGTAACCACATGCAACTTCTCATTGTCAAGCAGATGTGCAACTTGGCTGCCCCAAAACAGATGAAGACAGTCAAACAGCTTACTTTGACAGAGATGTTTTGCAAGCAATGACTTCCAGCACTTGTAAGTAATGTACAGTACACTACATAACATGTATGTAAAAGTGTTGCCTTTTTGTTTTAATTAAAACCTCTTTTTCTTTAAATAGTCCCCCCCCCATTTTCAACATATAGTACATACAGTAATTAATTAAAGTGAACGTAGACCATTTGTTCAGAAAAAATCCAATTATCTGAATTGGGTCCAGTCCCAATTGATTCAAATAATTAGAGTTCTATTGTATTCTTCAAATGAAACTGCTTAAAAATACAGGTAAATTGTTAATGGTATTTCCTGTTTATTATAATATAGGCTATTCCTCTTTTTTGTGCTTTTATTAACTACTATTGGATTAACCTTCATTTTGCTTAATTTTGCTATTGACGTTGTCCCCCATTCTTACTTAAGTAGGAGTCTACTGCATATATTGTCATCATTATGGTATAAAACAGCATCAAAGGCAAACAAACAAACAAATTTAATGAGCACTAACCTTTGGTCCACTGTCATACATAGCTTGAAGGCACGCTTTGTGATACATGTGAGAACACAACTGAAGTTTCAGTACAGTTGAATCTCCATCATATGACGAAGGATTACTCAACATTTCACAGCAAATAATACAAGTCTAAAAAAAATTTTTTTTAAATGGAGGATACATTATGAATTTATCGATTAATTAACAAATTAATTAAAAAATTACCAGACTTTGAGAAGAATAAATAACAAAATATGTTAATAGTAATTTCTATCATGTAGCAAGGGAAGTTTCGTTCAGTGAAAGAATGTTCTATCGCACCTGCAATTTTGTTATTACAATTCATCAATATCTTTTCTTTTTTTAAAATATGCCATGAATTAAGCATGAAATTTTAAGTGTAGACATATTAGGGAAAATATTCAGAAAAACTAGAAATTTTTATTTCTAACAGGCCCTTCCTGAAAATGAAAGTGGGGCTACTATATCAATATGCTTACATTATTAGCAGACAAAAATATAATTACATAAATTTCTTCATGTTTTTGATTGAAAATAGTTACTTCAACAAGTTACTTCACCCCGTCCTACATGTCCGATGCCTCCTTCATTATTTTTTCTTTGCAATGCCAATTTTGTCCAACAGATGGAAGTATTAGTTTAGCAATGTGGAATAATGACAGAATATTTGCCATTTTTATTTTTGCTATGTCTGAAGAAACAGACTTGTTATCAACAAGATATGAAAGCCTTTTTCAACAATTCTTTTACATATGGAAAGAAAATGCTGTAAGCAAATATAAGCTTAATATTGATTCTGAGTTAGCAAGAAAGTAATTTTGTTTTTTTAGTGTGAAATAAAAAAAAATCAGTTTTTTCTACACAAAAAAATTAATTTTAATCAGCCAAATATCTTAATTTGATAAATGAACTGCAACATCATGAAACCTGTATCAATACGTAGAACTATGCAATAGAAACACGATACTACAATAGAAACAAATATATTCTTTATGTAGATAAATGCTGTTCATTTAAAATAAATGACATACATTATGAATCTGTTTCATCTTCACCACCATTGTTACTCTGATCCATAAATAAATAATCATCATACACTGTTCCCTCTTTCACCAATACCAAACACCCTTGCTGCAGCACAATTTCCATTTTCTTTCATAAAATGAATGGCGTTGCATTTGAAATCAGCACTGTATTTGTTTCTTTTTGCAGGAGCTACATGTACTACTAAAAAGAACACTAGATCAACTGTATTTCAAGACTAAAGAAAATATGACTTACTAAAGGCTTCGATTTTCTCTTCAAAAGACTACAGAAACAGGAAACATCTAACTCCTAATTCCACGAATTCATTCAGGTTGGAAGTGCATTCTTACTCCAAATTATATCCTGCCTTTTCTTGAAACAATAGCATTCTTTCGGATTTCTGCATTGAATACAATCCACCCTCTTTGCATGAATATTTACTAACTCAAACATTTAACCCACACATGCATTGTTCTCCTTATTGCTTGTCAATTTGGTACACCTTTGTTTGAAAGGCTAGGACAAATTTTCAAGTGACTTCAAAAGATAAGAACACTGTACCATTACATGTACCTTTTAGGTTTCTTTGTAAAGAACTGGGTGTGCATCATACAGTGAATATACCTAAAATTTTTTTAAATGTGGCTTGAAATTATAAATGCGCATTATACGCCAGAAAATACGGTACATAGATTTGGCAAAACAGAATGCATGGCAGTTACACATTCAGCTTGAAAGAAAACCTAAACACATGGAATTTGATCAAAGAATTGCAACTTCAGTTTTATTCACAAGAGAACAAAATGACAAGGAGGGTATTGGAAGACCTTCAATAAATGTAAAGCTGATGTAATTGTTTAGACCACATAATTATTCCACATGAAAAACAAACTAAATGCCATTTTTATAATATTGAAACATACAGTGATCCGATTGTAGATTAAAATTCTGCAGTATATTATAGAAAAGAGCAATTCTCCTAATATTCTATCAAATAGGATGCTTTGTAAGATGTTAAGCACTCAAACAGACTCTACCCCTAAAATATATAGTAAACAGAGGACTATATATTTTAGGGGTAGAGTCTGTTTGAGTGCTTAACATCTTACAAATCTATTTTTATTTTGGACTTCCAACTAATATGATGTTATTTCTCTTTTCATTCATTTTTAGGATTTATTTCTCTAAAGTAAAAGACTTTTCTTGTTGTCATTACTATGTTAAAAATAATTAAAAGCAAAGCATTAGTAATTTTTATAATATTGATTACATAAGATTTAAATTTTAAATATATTTATATAATACATTTATTGTTTTATATGTGAATTATTTAGGCCTACAATGATTGTAGAATACCACTGGGTTCTCTTGATGTTTCATATATAAGCTGGCTAATTATTTATTATGCAATTAAAAATATTTTTTGATGTACTTATGGTGATATTTTGTATACTCAAATGAGTTTATTTGTAAAGAAAACTCAGTTCCCTAATTTTCTGTATAGCTCAGTAGTTTTCAACCTTTTTTGCTCCATGCACCCCTTGCCCCACTGCTAGATCGTTCCCATTCTTTCCAAAACTTAAAAATTATATATCTACATTATTTATATTTATTTTTTTACATTATATAAATTAAACAAGAAAAAATACAGAACATGTTAGCAAATACCAAAATATGAACAACAGCAGTCTTTTATGCTCATAAACTAAAACTAAATAGTTAACAGTTAAATAAAAGGTTAGTCGCATTCCTCCTGAAACTTTGAAATCCCGCCCCCCAGGTATGGCTGGTTTATGTGGATTAAACACATAATTATCCCTGTTCTAAAAATTAATCATAATACAAAAAATTGAAATAAAAAATATTTTGCATATCACAGATTAATAAAAAATACAAAATGAAATAGTCACACAAATAAATAACAATGAGCTGAACAGAACAACACTAACTTTTATATATATTAAGAAAAAATTTCAGCAAATAATATAAACACAGATTTACAGACATTAAGTTTCACAGAATGCCAATTTATTACATTTTAATAACACAAAAAATTGTATTTTCTTCTTATTTTTGTGGTATAAATGGTCTGCCCACCAAACTAGATACTCAAATACATCATGTTTAATTTCAGGCAAAGGCACTGGTTATTTCCAACCTACTTTGCATTCATAAGGTTTTTAAAAAAAAAGCCGGCAAACATGAAAAACCATCAATTTTAGGATTCGAACATGAGACCTTTTGATGTTAACCTCATATGCTTATAAATGTATGATAAAAGCATACAGTAAGGAAGAAGAAAATTGCTCAATCTGCTCATCTGTAGGATTACGCATTATTATTCAATAATTTTGTATCAGGTGCATAGTTTGCTATACAATTTTAACTTATCAGAAGGTATATTTCACATATACCTCTTTTAATTAGTTTTATTTGAATAATGCTATGCTCTTCTTAAGAGCTAAGAATTCTTTTCTGTTTATTCATTAAGAAAATTTCAATATACTAATAAACATTATATGTATTGCACTAAATATTATCATATGATTAAGTCAATGCTCTATATTAATTTAGAAGTCAAACAACAAAAATCAGGGTTATATTTTCAAATTTTCACAGGAGTAGTTTTGATGGTTTTATCAAACCACCATCCTCAGCTGCATCCTCAACAGTTTTGTTGTTTGACTTCTAAATTAATATTTGTTTGGCATGTTATTGTTTCTTAATGCTCTATATGTTTTACAACCATTCAAGTTTCAACCATAAGCAAAGGATGGAATCCAAAGGCTCGACACACCTTTATAGTCTATGACACTCATACTTTATGTGATATTCGAACCAAGCTGGACAACACACCAATCAGTCTCCCTAAACACTATACTACTTGGAACAGTTGTGTTGTAAGTACTGTAAAACTGATAATTAAACTACAACATAGTAATTTAAATTTTATGGAAAGTGTTTGGCAAATGAGATTTTTGAAACTACATATACTGCAAAATAGCAGGCCATTTCTGTTTTTCCCAGTTAAAAAAAAAGGTCATTAATAATTTATTTAAAATGGTTATTACTTTAAATACTGTGAGTATATTTTTGCCTTTTATTCTCCTACCCAAATGATGAGGGGAACACACTTTTCACCCCATTCAGATCATTTCTAGCAAAGAATGAGCTACAAAACAATTAAATAGCCTTTTTAAAAAATACATCTTTCAAATATGAATATTCATCACTTTGTGAAAATGCTTCCATACTTTAATGTTACTATTTCGTTTCTAACATATATTCATATTATGGTTAACAATTAGGATAAAACACACTATTTTTTTATTCAATTCTGTCCATGTTGAAAATTATAAAATAGATATAGTTAAAAACAAAAATAATACATAAGAAAAATATGCATTCCACATATAAAAATGAAAAAAAGATGGAAAAAATTTTAGTTACTTGATTACTAGAATCAGATAATGGAGAAATTTCAATCTTCTCTGTATACAGCTCTAAAATATTCTTAGGTCCAATGCTATCATTGTCTACAATAATAAAATAATGTTTCAGTACACAGTTTTCACCACTATTCATAAGCAATAATAACGTATAAAATAATCCATACCATTCAGACCTTTCTTTTTTGCAGCCTTTTTATCATATTTAGGAAGAGGAGCTATTCCAGGCACTGGTTTCAGTTTTGACTCGGGTGTATGAGGAGGCCAAGGTTCCCGCCAAGGCTTACCATTTACGAGAGCTAATACAGAGAATTAGCTTTAGACAATACACATTAAAAAAATTGCAACATTAAATATATACACGAAAGATATGCTTATACCTGTAGTTGTTGTGTTTAAACCCACATTCGAATTTCTGAAAAATATAGAAACATATGTAAATATGAATACAATCAATAACATTAACTACTCAAGTAAATGTTGACAGCACATCATTATCACTTAACACTGGTTATAATTAAAACAGCTATTAGTTCAATTCTAGTTACTTCACCAATAACTATTCTCAAATGCATACAATATATTGATTAAATTTAAAGTTTTATACTTTCACAGCAACAAAAGAGGTCCTTAATATGTCTTTTATGCATGTAATAATACTCTTTTAAAATTTTTTACAAAATGTTTACATTATCATAACTTTAGGCATGAAGCTAATACACATTTTAAGGGAAGGGGAAGCCTAATTTCAAGGATTAGCCTTAATTTTGTGTAAAAGACTACAGGCCAATGGGTCCAACTGTGAAAACACATTTTGCAAAAATATGAACCCAAATATATAATTACAAATACAGACCTAATTGAAAATAACTATATTTTTATGAAGTTTTACGATAAGTGAGGTTTACATTGCTGCTATTACAGATATTATGGTTCTGAAGAGGAGGATTACAAAAGTATTTCATAAAATTAATTTTGAATTTCTAGTATGAAGATAGTTGAAATCTTATCAACATTTTAATCATGTTTGGGTAATAAATGGCACTCATGTGAATGTGTACAAAAACTTGAGTTTATCTCAAATTTAAATAATTTTGGCATTCGGAACCACTTACATTAATGCAATGCCTAAATGATTAATCAAAATTCTAGCACACAAAATACACCATACAGTAAAGAATTACATTAAACATGTATAATCAATTTCAAACTGATAAAGATGTACACACCAGAATAGCCCAGTTAACGTAACTTATAGCTTTACTTTTTTGACATAACACTGCTGTATTTACTTCTTAAACTTCTCTTTCTCAAATAATTAATGAAATAAAAATGAATATTTACATTTATCTATGTGTAAATCACAGAATGCCCTGTTTTACTCCGAAAAAAGAATTACTCCAAAATGTAATTCCTTTTAAGGAAATTAAAAGGGAGTATTAAAAAAAAATAACACCTTGGATGCATCATTAAGAATATATATATATATATATTGATATTTATGTATTAACATAAACACCTAGGCTCAGTTTAGTGATTTTTACAGATGTACTTATCATGACCTTTTCTAAAAACATTCCTGTTCATGCAATGTATGTGTTTATTACTTTTACAAACAATTCAAAATTAACGAAAAGTGGACTGTACTATTAATCAACTTATTTTACAATCAATCATGTGTGAAGCCATTTTGTACCAATGATTTACTCATCTGATGGGGGGAGGGAAAAAGAAAAAAAACTGAGCGAACATTACAGGGTTGTTGTAATGACAATAGTACCAAGAAGAGAAAACAAAGTAATTTTAAAGCTAAACTGTCTTAACGACTGAAAATACCCCCCCCCCCGCATTGAAGGGTTACTTCAAAAATTTCGTGTAATAATACTCATAATAACATACACAATAATTTTACAATTATAACCTAATACAGTAATAATCTATTTCCAATACAAAGTTTTATACACAATACAACAAGTTTTATAATCATTAGATAACATAACTAACTTAGGAAGCTTCTTCCTGGGGTAATATTGCCATTTTTGTAATTCCACATTTAATGGTGCCTCTTGCTGTTCGAATTATTTCTAGTACTCTAATCTTATCATCAACACCAGAAACAGTCTTGTAATGCAACCTAACATCTATCTATTGACAGAAAGCTCATCTTTCTTAACTAGTAATAGAACACCAATTTTAATATTCATTCATTCTGCCTTCCATTTCGAATGCTGTTGTAGTGTGTTTAAATAGCCCTTAATGCCAATGATTCCATGTCATTGGACAGATCTGGTAGTTCATTTCCATCTTGAGAGTCTGTTTTCAGGTATATCAATTAATTCGGATTCTACAATAGCATTCAAAGGTCTTCCAATGAGAAATTGGCCTGGTGTTAAGGCCTCTAGATCACTTACATTGGAAGATAATGGAGTAATCAGACAAGAATTTAAAACAGACTCTACCTAAGTTACTACAGTTAACAAAAGTTAGCCTTGCATTACCTACAATCTGCTTTATGTGATGTTTCATGGATTTAATTCCAGATTCCCATAGCCCGCCAAAATTAGATGTCCAAGGGAGGATAAACTTCCAAATGATTCATTTTTCAGCTAAATAATCTGCTAATTTTTTATCAGGATTTCTAATTAGATTGTTAACTCTTTGTAATTTGGCATTTGTGTCAACGAAGATTTTTTGCTTTGTCTGAAAAATTACTGAGCATTTTCCGTGTCGCACAATAAATCTCCTTAAAGTGGAAATAAAGGTGTCCACAATAAGGTCACTCACTAGTTCGAGATGCACTACCTTTGTTATAAGGCAAGTGGAAAGAGCTAAATATACTTTATCACAGATTTCCTTTCATCTGTCCCTTGTACCTAGTAAAAAAAAAATGATCTGCAAAAATAAGTGCCAACATGGTTAAAGGGTGAGCTCGGATTAACATCTCTGCAGGGAATGAACCCATAATTTGTTCAATAGTGACTGGTTTATTTTTACTACAAGTTATACATCTTTCTAGTTAAATTCCTACCTTTAATGACCAAAATTTCTGCATCATAAAACACAATAATGCTTGTGAACCTAAGTATAAATATTTCCAGTGGTAATGTTCAGCGATTAATTTAGTTTAATCTGCATTTAACAAGCAGAATTATTTCAGACTTTTGAGAAAATTTTAGATTTTCCCCTTCTAATCGGCCTCTTACTCTCACTACATTACTTGTATCCAAAACAGGATTCAAAGAAAGTAAATAACTTTTATTATTAATGGGTTTACCTTGTGCGAGGGAGTTGTAATCTAAATAAAAATTACATTTTTGAACCTCTCTTTCTAAGAATTTTGAGTAACCGTTAGTGACATTTAGGATATAACTAATAAATTTTGAAGGTGAAATGTATAAACAAGCAAAGTCAGTTCTTTTTCTCAGTTCAATGGAAAATTTGTCTGCTTTTTCTAATTGTTCAAAGTGAATGTTCCTGTTAGATATGATAACTTCCCTCAAAAATAGGAGACCCTTCCACCAGAGATCAACATCCTGCAGCTTGTCAAAATTCAACCCTCGGGAAATAAGGTCTGCTGGATTTTTGTCTGAATGCACATAATTCTGCTGGCAAGTCTGCATTATTTCTTGGACCTTTAGCACTCTGTTAGCAACGAAAGTTTTTAACAATGGAGGATTCCGAAGTCATGCCAACACTATGGTTGAGTCACACCATAGATATATTTTACTGATGTCCATTTTCAATAAAGTCACACTTTTGTAACAAGCTGTGATAGTTTAGCTGCACAGAGTTCCAGGTGTGGTACTGTCAACAGTTTTAGTGGAGCTACTCTGGACTTGCTGCAAAACAAATGTGAAGATAAATCATTGTCACTTCTACGGTGTAAATAGATGGCTGCTCCATATACATGTTCTGATGCATCTGAAAATCCATGAATTTGTACCTCAGAAAAAATGTCTTGTAAAGCATATCTATTCAATTGTAAACTGTTGATAGATTGCATGGAATCAGTGAAAAGAAGTTGCCATTCCTTAATTATCTTCTTGGGTAGAAGATTGTTCTAATCAAACTTCAATAACCAAAGTCTTTGGATGAAGATTTTTGCTTTTGTTATCCCTGCATCAAGCAGTCCTAATGGATAACATATGAGAATAATGTCAGACAACACTATTCTCTTTGTGTAAGTAGTTGGTTTTTTTATCGCTGATTTGTACAAAAAACAATCTGCTTTTGGATTCCATAATAATCTTAAAATTTTCATTGCTGTGATCGTCGTCAAAATTACTGAAGGAGTATTCCTCTTGTCTATTCGGAAACTGCAAAAGCTCAGGGTGATTCGCACGTCATCTGTGCAGAAGCATACCTCCATGTGATAGTAATTCAATCAAATGTGAACATAATTCTTGAGCCTCTATTAGAGTATGGGCTGCTTTCAATATGCCATCAATGTAAAAATCCCTTTGTACTATTTGTGCCGTTAACACAAAATTATTTCTCTCACCTCTGCTAATTGGTTGAGTGTGCGTGTTGCGAGATATGAGGCGTTGAAAGTACCATAAGTTGTCTTTGATCTATAAATTTTAACTGGTTCTTCTTTGCTACTCTTCCATAAGATGCATAATAAATCTATTTGGTGCTTCTTAGTCAAAATCTGATGATACATTTTCATGATGTCTGCTGTGAAGGCAAATTTATGAGCACAAAATCCTGAAAATCCCATAAGGAAGATAATATGAACAACTAAATTTATCTCTTTCAGCAATTTCTTCTGAATGGCCTAATTCATTATATTCCTTAATGAAATCTTCATATAAGGGTTTCATTGCAGGCAAAGCATTTAAGTAAATAATTCAGTCTTCTACTAGCATTTTGTCTTGTTTCACCTAAAAGGCTAAGCCCTTTCTCCTTAACTGGCATTTCCACATATCTAACATCATCTTACCTAAAGTGCATGCAAAAAAGTGCTGTTAACAAAATTTGTCTTCCTGACTCTTCACTTTTTTTGCTTCATTAACACATTCAGCCCCTCAAAACATTGTGAAATTCTCAGATAAATGATCCACACTTTCGACAACCCCACAATAATTATCAATATTGCCTTCCTGCAGCACACGTACTGATGCGCTATCGATATATTCCAAAACTGACTGCTGGAGAATTAAATCTTGCATGTTTATTCTATTTGTTCCCAGAAAATCAAAAAATACTTCATTAGATAATAAAACATATATTGGGCCAGGTTTATAAAACTCTGGATCAGCTAAACCAGGGATGGCAAAGCCTCGAGATGCGTGCAACAGCGGATTTTTAACAATAGCACACAAAGACTTATTGAAAAAATAATAATACCCATCTGTATAAACTTCTTCGATAGATACATAAGCATATCAAGAATAAATATAATGATTCAGTTTCTTTGCAAGACATTAATTATTACCCATTATAACCTATTATATTCGATCAAATCGAAATTATTGACCTACAGCAACATACCACACTGAAAAGCAAATGTAAGGAACATATTTCAACTGCAAGTGATCCAAATAAAAATTGAATTTTGGAAACTCGTACCAACAAGCAGTTTTCCAAATTTGCACAATTTGGCTGTCAGATATTGTTGTGGGTTTGGATAAACGTATGTTTATGAACAAATGTTTCCTATTTTGAACACAATAAAATCAAAATATCGTTCAAGATAAACTGATATGCTTCTAAAACCCTAATTTTGTTAACATTTTCAAGAACTAATCCTAATATAGATGACTTGATAAAGAAACTACATATTCAAAAACCACATTTATTAAGTACTGACTGTTTAATAGTTAATTAGAATTATATGGTTCAAATTATTCATTTTTATTTTATAACCTAACTGATTGAACCTTTAAAATGTTTATTAACAATAAAACTCTAGTTTCTGAGTTTGTTTTATTTATTATATTATTTTCTAAATGTTCACTACTCGGACTTCCATAATAAAGGCTGCTATTTGCCTAAAAATCCCATAATCAGCATCTAAGCAAAATTTTTCTTTCACCTTTTCTTTTATATTTTCTAGTATATTGGAAAAGTTGGAGGTGGCATGCATAACTTTTTTTTTTCAAGTAGTGGCACTCTTCCCAAAAAGGCTCACCATCCCTGAGCTAAACCAATGGACTGCAATTGCTTAAGATCAGTAATGGCTAGATAACTAGCAGGCATTCTGCTAGTTATTTTTGGAACAAGAAATTGTACAGTACGAATAAAATCTCTGGATGCATTAGTGATGGCTGCTATAGTGTTTACCTTAATATTCATAACTGCACCATTGACATCTAAAATAGAAGTGTTTATTTTCCTTGTCTTCGAATGCAATAATGCCATTCATTCTTTAGTAATGAAATTATTTTGAGAACCAGAATCAAGCAAGACCTTCGATGAAATAAATGTCCCATCAGCACTTTTTACGAAAATAATTGCAGTTGAAAGTAGAACCTGTTTATTAGAAGAATTGGAAATATTTAATATAGTACTGTTAATAGAATTTGCTTGGTTGGTTTCACTAGTGCGACTAACCCAATTGGCTGCTTGCCAAGGGAGTAAATGTATCACCATTTGGAGAAAGATTACTGCTAAATTTATTAGTCTTGTTTGTGTTTTGATTTTATGCGTCATTTTGTTCTATCAAAATTTTCTTCACATCAATCAAAAAGTAAGAGCAAATTGTGGAATTTCTAACATTTTCTGCATGTATTAGAACTTTTACAGTCCTTAATTGTATGGAACAGTTTTTTAAACAATTGAGACAGTTTTTTAACTTTTACAAATTCAAATAATTTCTTGACCTTTAAATTTAAGAACTGCACACATTTCCAAAACAACTGATCATCTTTACAATAAACACAAGTTTTTGAACTTCCTGAAAATGACATAAGAGCTTTGATAATTATTGAACACTTCGGTTCCTTTTGTGGAGGTTTGTAATGTGATAGGGTGCGAGTGTTTCCTCCAAAAAACATGCTAGTTGTTTAACTGTTCTCATTTCCTCTTTTTTAAGTGATCTTTCCCACCAACAATGAATATTTCTATCCAACTTTTCAACTAATAAATACACAATTAACATATCAGAAAATTCTTCCACTTTTTGTTCTAATGCTTCCAAGGATCGTAAACATGAACATTGTCAACAATTCTGTGCTGTTCAAACATGTTCGATATTGATAAATTTTAAAAGTGATGGAACAGAATCACTTGTTCGAGTATAGAAATTGATTTCTTTATGATAGAATTGATCAAACATTTTCTGTTGGAATAGCATTCAACGAATAAATTCCATGCTATGTCATAACGGAATCCGAAATTAAAATAGAATGAATAATATTTAATGCAATCTGCCTTACAAGAACTCTTTAAATATTTCAATTTTTGTGCACTGGTTAATTGACCATTTTTATGCACAGGTTGCAGAAATAAATCCTCAAATTCAATCCATTCCTTGATTTTTCAACTAAGTATAGGAAGCAACAATTTAAGCAACTTAATATCTGAAACAATCATGTCTTTACTCGAACTGTTTTCATTCAAACAACTATTCCTTTGAGAACTGATTGCAAAAATTTTTATTTTTATTTTCAAATAAATTTCATAGAGATTATCTACTATATTTTCTTTTTCCTTAATGAATTCATCAGTTTCTTTAGCCTCACAATGTGCAAATGAAGAACTGGAAATGTTTCTTAATTCCTTTTTAAATTCTAATATTTTTTATTCATATAACTCCAATAAGGAAATATCTGCTTCATCAACTGTTAAATTTACATCATTTTCAGACTTTGTGATGTTACCTTCTAAGCTGTTTTTGGTAGTTTTAATTGTTTTCAGTTCACTCATGATGAAAAAATAAATTTCTCACTTACCATGATTGCAGACTTCTTGACAGCAAAAATGAAAGCAAACGATGTCACAATATCCAATCTTATTGCGTAATCCAAATAAAAACAAAAGCATTCCAAACATTCTACATGAAGTTAACTTTAGCGATTATATCTTTTACCCAAGGCTCAGCGGACCAAAAATGCTTGTGCGATGTGTGTGTTTGTTACTTTCACAACAATTCAAAATTAGCGACTGTACTATTAATAATTTATTTTACAAGCTTAATCACATGCAAAACTATTTTTTACAATGAATTACTCATCCAACAACAACAAAAAACTGAGTGAGCATTACAGAGCTGCTGTAATAACAATACATGCCATGAAAGGCACTGAGAAGAAAGAGAAAATATGAAGTAATTTTAAAGCTTAACTGTCCTAACAACTGAACAATTCCTAAACTATTGCTATTCATCCTAAATCAGCAACTATTATCAATATATCAAAAGAAAACACACTTTAAAACACAAATTTTAATCATTAAATATGGAATATATGATACATTAAAAAAATTAATAAAGACATTTTTGCAAAATTCTATATTTTTCTAGCACTTCTTTTCGCCTTATGTAGACAAAAATATATTTTTGCTTTATATATATATATATATAAACCAGAATTGCACAAACTCAGCACTGTTTCCTTTAGTAATTTTGTGAGAAAATGCTGTATTCCTGCAAAAATTTTACTGCAAGTTTTTTCATTGCTGGTAAATCCCGTAAGTGATATCTTGAATTGAATTTAAGGCAAAAAAGAGCCCGATTTATCAATAAAAACCATTCTAACTTGGAATAAAAAGAACACAAACAAAAATAATGACATTGTTTAACAGAAGGATTGTTACGAGCACGGTTGCTTGAAGACTGGTTATGTGAATGTTTAACAGATGTTGATCCATTCTAAAAATCTGGTGACTTCCTACTAAAAGCTGGTTGCAATAATATGCAAGTACCTAGATATTCTTAGCAACTGTGATTTACTTATTTTTATTTTTAACTCAATAAAGATTATAAATCAATAAATATAATTCTGATGGGTAAACTCATTGCAATAAATGTCTTTTTTTTTTTTTTGCACTAAAACTTTTTTGCCTTTTTAATGAAGCTCTTGAAAAATACACAGACTGAATCTATATTAGTTAATATATTGGTAAACAACAAAATTGCTGTCTGGTGAACAATAAACAAATTTCGATCATTGAAAAAGCATAACATGTATAAAACGTATCTTTTAATACACTTATAGAAAATGAAATTCCAACACCAAGATTTAATCATTTAAGAGGTATGAAATATAGGCAAAGCATTTGTCTAGGTAATATTTTTACTTGATTAATATTTCAAGGACAGTTTAAAGTATGCATGAAAGAAGCTATATCAAAAATGAAATGATGCTACATTAATAACAGCTGTAGTTGCATGATGATGAATGCAAGCATGTAAATGTACATGCATTGTGTCGTACAGTTGTTGAATGTCATTTTGTGGGTTGGAATTTCATGTCCATTGCACCTGATCAGTCTAATCAGCAATGGTTCATGCTGGATTTGTCATCTAATCATGTCCCATATATGCTGGATGGGAGAAGGATTGGGCCAAGGCAACATTTTGACACTCTGTAGAGCATGCTGGATGATAGCAGTGGTACATGAACAAGCATTTCCTGTTGGAAAGCACCCTGCAATATTGCTCAAGAATGGCAGACAACCAGTACATACACCAGTCTACTGTGCAAATTTATTGTCAAACTGTGTGGGATAACAGCATGCTCCTACTGTTACAGAAAAGTGATCTCCAGACCATAACTCTTAGTTAGGTCCAGTGTGTTTACACCAGATACAGGTTGGTTCCAAGCACTTACCTAACCTTCCTCCAATCAACACATGGCAATTACTGGCACCAAGACTTTCATTACAGGCTCATTGGTACCAAAGCTCTCATTTGAAAACATAACAGATCTCCACTCCACCATGCAGTAAATTCTGATTTAACACCACGGGAGTCACAGATGTAGTAAAAATTTGGCATTAATGGTGAGGCTCCTAACAGGCTGTCTGGCTCAAAACTGTCCCTGAAGAAATCAATATTTTACAGTTTGTTGGGTCACTTCGGTGCCAACAGAAGTTTGATTGTGAACTACAAATACAGTGGTCTTCCCTTTGAGTGGTGGCACATGTGAAGCCAGCAGTAGCCTTCTTCAAACAGTACCTTCCCATGAGCACAGCTAACATATACTTAGAGGATACATCCTCACAAATTCCTTGCACAATATCTGCATTATTACTCAGAAATTTCAGCAATATTTCTGTGTAATAGGGCTATGAAAGGAAATCAACATTTAGTAACTCTATTACACAGCCTCGTCCAAACTTGATAAGATACTGACTTCTTCATCTCCTTAAACATATTTTCGACTCAAATCTTGCACACAATGCCTTATCCGGAAAACAGACAGAGCACAGTTTACATTGTGCATTCAAAGCGAACATGATCTACATGTTCATACTGAACCACATTTATTTCTCTAGTATGAAATTTGAATAGATATCATCTTCCAAATTCATAAGCAAGCATCCCAAATTTTGTTTATCTAGCACAACTATTTATTTGGGGTTGGAATTTCTTTTTCAACCCATGTACTTCCTGTTTTATTACTTTATATTACAAAAAATATTGATTAGGGGAAATATAGTAATTTTAAATTACTCAACAATAAGTTTAAACAATTCATTTTCATTGATTGTGATGAATATTAATAAAAATTTTACTGGTATTTATTACATTGCTCCAGAACTGAGTAGAAGCGCTGAGTGAATGTTAACCCTTTCAACCCAGTAAACAGTTATATCTATAAAGCAAAATCCAATTAATTGACTGACAGACACATATATACAATACAAAAAAATTTATTCTGTGGTCTACGTATAAATAACTAAAAAATGAAGAATAACAATCACTTCTTTAAAACTGAGTTCGAAGCATGCCTATTAGTTTCAAAATAAAAATTAACAAAATAAGAAATAAAACATTTGTATCTTAACACAACCACTACCCATTCATAATAATTTAATTTTTATTTTCCTGCTGGTTTCACACAGTGTTTTGATTTTACACTGGTCCACATTAAATGAGTTAATGTATCTAGTTGTAACAAAAGCTTTCCGCCAAAAAATGTTCTTTATAAAGTTAGGAGGGGGAAAGAACATGACAGCAGTATCTTTATTGCAAGTAGTAATTACCACCTAAATCTATGGTTTTCTACCAAAATTTTAGTAGTTTATCAAAGACTTCGGCCCAGAAACTTGGTGGTCGAGAGTCCAAAAACAGATCAACCTCATTTCGGACATCCTCTGCAGAATGGAAGATAGCACCAGCAAGATGTAGCTGCAAGTGTGAAAAATAGTAGAAGTCCAAAGAAGCGATGTCGAGGCTATATGGTGGCTGTGGCAAAAGATCCCATTCGAGTCTGGTGCATGCAGACACATGTGGTCTAGCATTATCTTTGATGGAACATTACATTTTTGTCCTGGAACTCAGTTCAATGTTTTTCCTTGATAGCAGCATCAACATGAACTAACATCTTGCTGTACACTTTACTGTTGAGGGTTTTACCTTTTTTAAATACTCTTTGTGGATAATACCACAGCAATCCTACCAGATACAAAGCATGATCTTTTTGTTAGCCCATTTGCACTTTCGATGCTGCTGACAGGCTCACTGGGCACAGATCAACCCCCTTTTCAGCCTGTTTTGTTGAAAAAATTTAACTTTTCATCACAAGTGATTATCTAGCCCAGAATTTTGTCCTTGCATCACAGGCCCAAGCCCGTCTGTAATAATTTGCTTGAGTCACCTCATACAGCACCCAGCGACTGAATTTGTATGTCAAGTTTATGCAATGTGTAGCATGACTTACAGATATGGCACTAACATCTAACTCCTTAGTAAGTTCTTGAGTGGTTGCATACTGATCTTCTTCCACAAGTTTCCACAGGCAGGCCTCATCAACATCAGTAGATCACTTTGTTTCTTGAATGTCATAGTCTTTGTTTTTGAACTTTTGGTACCAAACCATCACACTGTCATATGATATAACAGTAGCACCTAAAGCTGTACACATGATTCGGTGACATTCTGTAGCTGACTTTTTGGAAAGAACTGGAAGTAAATGATGGTTCTAATTTGGTAGTGCCGTAGTTCCATTTCAGACACTTTGTACTTAATGATAACGATATTTTTTTACAAATTTCACAGCACAATGTTCTAATGCAAGACTCTTCCCTTCAAATGCCGAAAATCATTTAACAAAATATGATAAAACATGGCAACGAGAACTGTTTGCGCAGACAATATTTGCAACGGCAGGAAACTTTCATCAAAACCTGATATTTGTTTCACTTTATTGTACTAATTTGACTTCATTTTTATAGCATTTCTAAATGGCCCTTTTTGAATTAATTCTTTTAAAATATTATGCTTAGTGGTATTATACATTTAATTCAATTTTTTTTAAAACTTATCCATTTAATAATAGTTTAGTTTTTATTCTTGAAAATTTATTATTTTTACCTTTTCTGTAAAACTTTTTTCCTGTCATCATATTGTCAGCATTACACGAAAACAATGAATCTGCACTTTTTAATATTTTTATACTTTTTATATTTTTATACACATGAATTACTATGTAGACTTCATAATTCAATTCCTATGAAGAGCTAGTCCAAACATCTAAGTATATTTTTCTAAAAACAAAAATTTTACAGATTTTTGGTTTTGGTGTACAGCCAATCACATAAACCTGCATAAGTAAAGTTAATCAAACATAAAACTATAATCATAATTTTGTTATTAATTTCTAACAAATATTTTATTAAATTGTAATACAAATCCAAAATACCGTAAACAATCTAGCTTTTAAACATGTCTCGTTAACAGATTTTTGCAGTCAGAAGTAATATATGAAATTTTAGACTTTACACCACATCTTCAAAGATGTCTATAATTTGTCAGGTAGGAAACTTAACTTCTTAATTCATGCTTAAATGGCTACCCCCCCATTTTTTAAAATACTGATTTATAATATGATTTATAATATTAGGTAAATGATAAACAGAATACCAGTACACCAATATTAAAGCTACATAATACATCTTATACAGCTTTAATATTGGAATATAGTATATACTGTAACATTCTACCAAAGCTGTTATACATTTTATAATAAAAGTACTTCATCTTTCATTAACAATAAGCAGTACAACAGAATTTCCATTTATAATTTTTTACTATCTATTCTATGGCAAATTTAAATTACATATTTCAGATGTTATTTTATTTACCAATATTTATCATATATTTATTATTCATAAAGGTTCTTCATTCTAAATATTTGCTATTTAGTTTATATTATAAATCAGTACATAATAACAATTTTTTAGAACTTTTTTACATTATGAAATTTTCTAAGCATAAGTTTCACAATAATAAAAATTTCTTTTATTTATAGATGATTCTTTTAATATCCAAATTTTAAATTTTCAGATAAAACAATCTGAGAATTTTTTTTTTTTTTTTTTAAAGTATGCTTTGTGACAAATCTTTCTCCTGTGAGAAAAAACTTCATATAAATTTTATGTTGTAATTTGTTATTACTGCTTGGAATTTAAAAAAATGAATCAACAAGAAAGTTCAGCATTCAACACCAGGTTATACAGGTATATCACTACATATAGTATTAAAATGTCTCAATCAGGAAAAATTTTCTACAGTTTTAAAAACAGATAAAGTACTTTACTTTTGATGCAAATCATATCAAGATATGTACTGCAGAAAAATATCCAATCAAATAATTATTAGTGTGATGTGCTAAAATTGTGATATATTGTTAGTGTGATATTGCTTACTAACAGTAAATAACTCTAAATACAGAATAACAAATAACACAATATAATACATAACACAAATAAAATACATATTGCATACAACTGCATACAAAAAGAATACTTTTATGCCTAAAAATGAGATAGGAATTTAAATAGATAGGAATTTCAATTTAAATAACATACAGATATATTAGAATAAAAAATAAATAAAAATCAGATTTTTATGGCTAAATCATCTATATCTTAACATTAATTATAGAGATAGATTTTTTCCTCTTTTTAAAATTTTTTAATGTAATGTACAATTTTGAAGTGATTGAATAAGGAATCGGATAGCATTCAACTTTGTTTTATTTTGATTTTAGAAGAATAATCCTTAAATGAAATGATGAGAAACTGAAAATATTTCTATAAGCTATGCTCAGAAGATGCAATAAAAACAACATACATTTAAAACACATTTCAAATAAAAACATACTGGATATCAAAAAACAACAGACATTTAAAACACATTTCAAAGAAAAACACATTGCATATTAAAGTAATGTTAAATGTAGCAAATGTTGTTTTTGATATAGATATTAGCAATTTCTACTATTCACTGTATATGCATTTATTAAAGTTCATTCAACAGTGGCAAAAATCGGATACTTTTGTTCATCTTTGCTTTGCATAATGTAAATACATATTTGTTTCCTTTGAAAAGTCAGCAAAACGCACACTTTTTAAGATCAGAATATCCTTTAATATTTTGTCATAATTACAAATCATGCACCTACCACTGTAAATAATAGAAATTAAATTCATATCAATAATAATCTTATTACTGCGATGTGAAAAAGCTAATAGCTATCTATCTAAACATTCACAAACACTTTTGACATATAATTTGAAACTGGCAAGCGTCAATAAATTTATATTATAAAACGGAGAAGGAATATTATTGAGCACATATTTTTATCCAAGAAAATTAAATTTCCACTGACTTAATTACACGTAGCAGTTTTTTTTAATTGATTGATACATATTTTGATGGTGGATGCATGAAAAATACTGTTGCAATGAATGGCTAACTGTTGTGTTCTCTTTAATAAAAAAAAAAGCTTTATAGTCTTTTAACAAATGTTCACTTTTGTTCCTTCAAAAAACTTCAGACTTTGTTAAATATTCATTTTTGACAATTTTCATCTGAATTTTCCATAGTTATGAAAGGATTAGTAAAAGCAAGAATGCACCTAATAAAGTATTAAGAAAGCTTTCTACTATATATGAAATGCCTCATATTTCTAAATTTTTTTTAACTCAGTTGGTGTATTAAAAATGTTACACGAATGGGCCCACAATACATAAATACATGATATCAGAAATTTTTAAGTGGAAATGCATAAAGATAATATTTCAATACTTATGTTAAATTATAGCATTTAAAACATTATTATAATAATTTTAATATAGTTCCATAAAAACTTCTTGCATATTTACTTTTATATGATGTTTAATGTTATTTAGTAACAGTACTCATTTTATCTTAAAGAAAAATAAAACAGAATATTTTACTTTGATTCAGTGCTCATTTTAAACATTTATTTCACCTTCATTTGGCTACATTATTTCTCAATAATTCTTGTTATAAATGATAAATTTCTTCATAGTCCTGCAAGTACATCTTGATATGTTTGAAAAGTTTGAAGTTTACAAAAGCAAAATTTGAAAAATGTGTGAATTTTTAGTTTATTATTTATGCATATGAACCTAAAAACTTTGCTGATGAAAGGAAATTGTTAAAGCAAAAAAAGTGACAAATGAAAAAATAATAAAAATTAAAATTAAACTTAACTATTGGAAAACTATTAATTAAACTACTGGAACTTTCAACTGAAAAAAACGTTTTCAGTGACAGACAATCTACTTAAGATTATATGATGATAAATTATTCAATGCATTATGTAGTCATCTGGAGTGAAGAAACATCACGAATATACAGAGGCCGTTCGCACATTTTTTAGACGATTTTGGTAAGCGGTAATAAAAAATCGTTTGCTGCAAAAGAAGTAATTGCAATTGTACTATGTTTTTAAAAGTCAAAATTATCGTCTGTGGCTTGAAAGTTTTGTTTTTATTCAAAATGGCGAATTTAACAAAGCAGTGGTTCGAAGGCTACATTTACGCTCTTTCCGAAGAGAAATATGCATACTCCATTATCCAAAAAACAATGTGAGAGTCATGGTTTTGTGATATCTAAAGTGTCGATAGGTAATATCATCAACAAGAAAGAGGAAAAACGTCAAATTGGGGCCTCAAGTGGGACAAAAATTCCAAACAAGTATCCAAGGGAAAAAACGGACATCTTAGACTATTGCAAAGGTACGTTGTTTAATGTTAAGAGAAAATCCCCCTAGTCAAAGGACAGTTGCAAAGTCTTCCAAAGCATATCGTTCAACGCAGGACACGCTGCAGAATTCTATACGAGAAATACTTACCCAAAGAAAAGTGGAAAACAATTGTCGCAATAGATGAAGCATGGGTGTATTTAAATGATTGTAACAAAAAAAGAGCCATTTATTATCATAAAAGGGAAGAAAAAAATTTAAGTACATGGTTCAAAGAATCGAAAGAAAGTTTTTCTAAGGGATTCATGATTGTTGCTGGTTTTTCTTATAATGGCAAGTTAAAAATAAAGTGAGTGCAAAAAAATGTCAAGATTAACTCCAAATACTATCAGGAAAATATTTCATCACCAATTTTTCTGAATGAAACACCATCGCTTTACCCACAGTGCCATCAATCTGTGAGACTCCCATAAGGACAAAGCTAGCAGTCACACATCAAAATCCACTGTAAATTTCCTAAAAGAAATGGAACAAAAAACTGGTATCAAGGCCATACCCTTCACTGATATCGCTACTAAATCTCTCGATGTGTCATCTATGGATTTTTGTGCTTTCGGACTTTTAAAAACTGCATTATCCAAACGTTGTCCCAAAACCCTAACAGGACTCTGGAAAGATGTTCGGGACAAATGGGATAGAATGCCTCTTCTGACACTTCAAAAGGCATTATTATACTGGAAATTGTGGTGTCGAAAGATAGTTCAGAATAAGGGATGTCAAATAGAACATTTAAAACACAAGAATTTTATGTAATTTAGTTTCGTGAATACAATATACATCGTCTAAAAAATGTGCGAACAGCCTCTGTAAAATGGCTTGAGCAACTCACTAGAGAATTAAGGATTTCTGATGACAGAAGGAATAACAATTTGCAATAAAGGTGGATTCTCTCAGAAAGGAATAATGTGCTTCATATGATTCATGTTCCTTTTAATCATTTTAGACTCATTTTCTGTAAAATTAACACCTTTGTAAAAATATATATAGTCAAACTGGAAATCTAGATTTGCTAAATATACATTTCAGGACATATTCCATATATACGTACAGATG
Source organism: Stegodyphus mimosarum (assembly GCA_000611955.2). Classification (NCBI taxonomy): domain Eukaryota; kingdom Metazoa; phylum Arthropoda; class Arachnida; order Araneae; family Eresidae; genus Stegodyphus; species Stegodyphus mimosarum. The sequence continues at coordinate 146,389 of KK120534.1, read as the reverse complement.
AGAAATATATAAATGAGGATATAGTATATTAGATATTGGGTACTATTAGCTTTTTATGAAAAAAATATAAAGTTATCTTGAATGAATAAACATTGTCCTCCAAAAGTTAAGAACAGCATGTTTTTCAAAGCTCATCATTAAAAAAATGCAACATTTAATGTCACAGTTTATATGCATGAGAGTAACGAAGTTTAAGAAAATATATACAAAAACAATAGCAACCACATTTATTTTACAGAAATGAATACTTATATAGGAGTTGGAGAAAAAAAGCAAAAATTGTAAGTTTTGTTCATGAGTGTTGATCTTCAATTCTTATTAGCAATTTCCTTGACAATATCCACAAGAATCTATCAATGTCCAGGGGAAGTCCTCTGCCCGATTCTTTGAGGTGGTGGGCGATCGGATGGATGGAAATGGGGATGTCACACGCTGATGCTGATAGATGTCTCACTATCTCTTGCAGTGTGGTCCACCAACTATGAAATCGGTTTGAATCTGAGGATTGTGCGTCTAGAAGACATGTTCCAAGCAGACCAATAGTTACAACACCTGCAAGAGACTGTTATTTAGCTCTTTCAGCCCGAAGGAGGACAACATTGGTGTGCCTCAGCTTATGGAAGATCACTTTGCACCAACAGGAACGGGAATCTCAGCTACTACAGTGTGTAGACACCTGCACAATACAGGTCTGTATGCAAAACGACCAGTTGTTGTGTCATCTTCACATGAGGACACACAGGTGCCCATTTATGTTGGGCAAGAGATCACATCTCCTGACCAGTCAACAATGAGTGTCTTCTCTTCACAGATGGGCTCAGGCTCACACTGGAGAGTGATTCAGGTCATCAGCTGATCTGAAGGGAATAATGTACCAGACACAACCAATCACCCATTGTGGAAAGCCACAGTTACAGAGGTGGTGAAATAATGGTTTTGGCTGGGATCTCTCTCGGTGGTCACACTGACCTGCATGTACTCAATAGAGGAACTTTGATTGGTGTGAGATATCAAGATGAGATCCTTGATCATTATGTCCACCCATATGCTGCTGCTACTGGTCCTGGATTTCCTCTGATGGATGGCAATGCACAACCACACTGAGATCGAGTTGCTAAAGAAAATATTGAGGGTCATGATATGGAGCACATGGAATGTCCAGTTCAATCCCCAGACTTAAATCTGATACAGCATCCTTGGGATTACCTTGGCAGACAGGTAGCCGCTTTAAGTCTGCTCTAAGGTTATAAGCTTGAACAAGGATTACTCCATGCCTGGTCATTGCTTCCCATTTCACTGATCAACAAACTTAACTGTTTAGTGAACAAGTCCTCTAAATTTTTTGTTTCTATGTTGCTTCATTCTCAAATTAGACATAAAAAACATGCTGTTCCTTAATTTTTGGAGGGAAGCATATGAACTAATAAACCATTTTCTTTTGACTGTTTGAAAGCTTTGAATAAAATATAACAAACTGCATAACTACATTGATTTTTATTCTGAAACTTACTAATTACAGAGTTTTATAAAATTACAAATGGTATGGAAATAAAAAGAAAATTTTTACAAAAAAATTAATACATGCATAAGGATAGAAATTAATACATGCACATCTCAAATAATAAAAAAACTACTGCATTTCTAAATAGTCAAATTAGCAACTTAATTACACTAAAATAAACTATTTTTATACAAGTAAAACTCAACACATTACACAAAATACTTTTTCAATAAAAATGTTAATACAGTACAAAGTCCAAAATACAGATGTCCAATAACCAAAATGATTTATTATCCAGAAATCCTATAAAACATTCTCCGCTCTCTTTACTTAGTGTGGGAACTCAAGAAAAAGCAAGAATACCACAAATCCATTTTTCTCCGAATTAGTTGAGAAGCATCATTATCGATGAATAATCTTACATACTATTTTAACATTTAAACACTTGCCATCTAGGGAACCATATTTTAATTTCTGCCTTTGAAAGCTTGAGGAAAGGGGGGTAGCATTTTTTTATTACCTTATCTAGCTTTATACACAACAAGTGAACAGTAAAAGATGCAAATAATTTGTTTTTAAAGAAATTCTCAAAATTCCCAATTTTGGGATTTAAATTTAAATATGGTTAAAAAAGACATTAATTTTTTTTCGAATTTAAATGCACGATAAAGTACTTACTCAAGTAGTTTGTTACTGTTTTGTGAACACATCTCAATTGTAACACTGGTACCATTAATCTCTCCGTTTCCACTAGTTTGGGACGGTAGAGTTACGGTATTATTTGGCAGTTCAGGTGCAGTAGCTTTTATAACACTCTGCATGTATCTATTTGCTTGCTCAATCAATGAAGCAGTACCTGGTATTTCTTGTGCAAGATCAGAATAAAGAGCATTGTAATTTCCATTTACACAGCTTTCCACTTCAGTATTCTTTTCTTCCTCTTCAGGACATTTCACAACTGGATAAGGAGAAATGTTCTGTTTTCGGCGAATGGTACGCTTATGTTTAGTTCGCCTGTTCATCTGCAGCATTTTTATCAAGTCAATGTCATAATTGTAACCAGGGAAAGATTTACTGAGATTCAGGAATTTTACACCCTAAAAAGTAATAGGAAAAATACATACTTAAACGAACAGCAGCAACAAAATATTAATATAGAATATGCAAGATAATCCTAGCATTCGTTGAACAAAATTTTGGTGATATTCTGTTATCAGGAAATGAATGTATTTATGCATGTGTGTATGTATGTGCATATATATGTATATATATATGTGAATGCATATTCAGGGCGGTCATAAAGAAACTTTGCTAACATCTGCACTTCTAGCGTCCGTTCCAGTTAACCAGATTTAAAGGATTCTATACCACGTGAGATTGCAAACATCCCTCATGCCATGTTGCGTTCAGCGGTATTGTCTACTGTCTCCTGATGCAATGCATACTTGCCTGTGATAGCACCCATATTGAAAATGTTTCATCTAAAGATATTCTTTTATCCGATATGTGTTGTCATCAGTGATCGGTGTCTTGTCTCTGTCATATGCAAATCTTCTGCATGTGCCCAGATTGTGTTTCATTGGCTGGTTTTCAGAACTCCTTTTTGTGTATGCATAACACATCACATCGTTGTTTGGGACATATCGGTATGGTTCCAATGCTATCTAGGGTTTTCGCATTGGAAAATTTTGCGACTGGAAAAAGTTGGTGTTGCCATCTGACATTTTCGAATTTCTGTAACTATAACTGTAACCGTGAGTGCTCTTGTGTTGCCATTCACAGAATCTCAAGTGCATACCTCCGAATAAGTATATTTGCAATCTCATCTCAATTGGTTAATCAGAACGGACGCTAGAAGTGTGGATGTTGGCAAAGTTTTTTTATGACCACCCTGTATGCACACATATGCACATACATACTTATATACATGCACACATGAACACATATCATGCGTTCACATATCACATATTACACATGAACATTATGCACACACAAACATACATACATTTCTGAATTCAGTCCCGACAGAAGAGTACCAAAATTTAACTTGAGAATGTAAAAAATTAAAGCAAATAGTATGTATGAGTATTTAAGTGAGAAGAAATATAAATACATTACATGTACATACAAATATTTAACTCTTTGTCTTATTTTTACTTCTCAGAAGAAAAGTTTAATGCAATGACTTGAAATAGATATTATTTTCTTTTTATTTAGCAGAGCAACTATTTTTCAATATGCTAGCTCTTTTGCTCTGAAAACCAAAAACTTGTTGCTTTTGGCCCATTCATTAATAATATGATTTTTTTGTCTCCTGAAAAAGGAAAAATCCCCCTTCCAATAAATAATTAAATAAATAATAAAAGGACAGTATTCTGAAAAAGTAAATTTCTGCATTTTGCTCCAATTTACATTTTCAAACTTATTTAGAATCGATATAGATGATAAGTTATTTTTTTTTTATGAATCAGGAAGTGAAAATAATAGCTATGAATGAGTTCGTCATATGAAGGAAATTAAAGAATTCTGTCATTAAGAAAGGACTGGAGTATTCAAGATAGCAGTTTTATTATTTATATTTCATATATTCACAGTCAATTGATGACAATACAAAGAAAATTATAAAGCAAGTAAATAATAATTAGCTGACATTCAGATGAAGCTAAGGGTAGTGAAATATTTGAAAAAATGTTTTTGACTTGATGCACATAATGATGTAAATCTTGTTCTACTGATGTAATTGTTGAAATCAGTATTAGTAGGAGGGCATTTATGCGCATAAAAGGGATTAAAAAATAAAAAATCAGCAAACGTATACATAGGTAGAAAGAATAATGATGACAAAATAACATCACAAACAACAGAAAGTACAGTATTGAGAATAAGATTAAAGAAATTTCAGCCAAAAATTATGATTGCTAGAAACATCTATCAAATTAATTTTAGTTCCCTACAAAAGCTGCTACAAATGAACAATTAATTAAATGATATGAGAATTCTGACACCAAAAAATAATTATTACAACACAAATCTTTTTAACCCACATTACAATGAATTTATGAGCAGCATGGTTGCCACACTTAATGCAGCTTTTTCGACTACAATTGCAGCATACATGCAATCATTAGCAGCTACAAATAGTCATATTAAAAAAAAATACTGGTTTACCCAAACTAACAGCTTATATTTTAAATATTATTAGATAATTTGAATTTGCACTATGCAGGTTTTTGACAGTCAGTAGTTAAGCTTTTTTTAAATCATATTAAATAAATAATATTACCAGGGTGGCTTACCAGGATCTTTTCCATAATGATATTATTTTTAGAATTAACACAGGCTAACAGGACAGCAGAATAGACAAATACATCAGCAACATTTAATATTAACAATACTGCTGTTGCGAGCAGATTCATAATAGATTAAATGCACACAGCCCCGATGATGAATTGATAAAATTTATATAACGAAAGAAACACTTCAGAATTCTGGTACTTACTACAAAAATAGTCATACAACTCTTCACAGTATCAAAGAATACAATCAGTAGTTACACCTCAAACTATGCGGGGCGTTCAAATGAAAGTGATTTGAAGTGCGTATCCACGAGATATGTAGCGACAGAAATGAGACAGATACATAGATAGGAACAACAATATTTAATGATTGAAATGCATACAATGTTTGTTAAAAAAATCACCCACTGCATTAAAGTAGGCGTCCCATTGCTTAGGAAGGTTATGAATTCTGTCCACGAAGAACGATGTCATTGGTCATGGAACTAGTTCATAACTGCAGCCTTTACGTCCTCATCCGACTGAAAGCATTGATCCTTTATACTTTTCTTCAGCAGTCCAAAGATGTGATAGTTACAAGCAATAGATCTGGAATATAAACTAATATTCCAAGACTTCCCACTTTTTACTTATGTCAATTTTATTACCGGACACAGTCTGGAGGATAATGCAGGGTGGTGTCAGGGGTGGTCAGCAGTTCCTTCACACACACAGTCTTCAGCATCGCAGTTCCAGCACTTCAGGGTCAGTTTCTTGTCACTCCTATTCTGTCTCAAGGCCCTGACTTATCTAATTAAATCATCTAGATCAGCACTCCAACTGGGTGGTAGCCTCTATGAGTTGGTGAGCTGCTTTGAATTTCTTGGCATACCCAAAACTACCTTTTTAAATCCTTGATATCTGCCATTCTCAGGGCTATCTATATCTCAGGATAATGGATGCCTTCGATGGAATAATGCAGGGACAGTAATTCCCTTGTTTCTCTTGGGCAGTCCGAAAAGGCCAGATGAGACAGCATTACAACATCTGTTTTCATCTCTTCTTTAAGAGACTCTTGTCCTGCTTTCATCTCTTCTTTGAATGGAGCAAATGCTGCCACAAGCTCTTCCATTACTCTTGTCACTGGCATTCAAATCAACTCCCGACACCAAAAATTGTTGCCTGCATAAGGGTTCATAACAGATTGAATGTACACAGCTCCAACGATAAGTTGATAAAATTTATTTTATCAAAAGAAACACTTAAAAGTTCTGTAACTTTCCACAAAAATAGCTATACTCTTCACAGTTTCACAAGAAACTCACTACAGAGCGAAGCCAACCGGAGATATCCCAGTACTCATGCTGAACTCACACCTCATAGCAGATGCTCTCTCCGGTCTTATACAGTTTTCAATCAGCCACTGAGTTATATCTAATACCTTCTGCTTCTCAAAATTACTGGAAGGCATATGAGGGCCTAATTATGGTTACAGTTATATAGAGTATCAATTACAGCTATTCAACTATAATATCCATTACAGTTATTCAACTACAATATACATTACAGTTATACAGGGACCGGACGAAAATGTTGTCAAGTTTAGCGATTTCTTCATTCTATTATTACTTTAAATTGAATTCTTAAATTTTAATTTAAAAATGCTACACATAAGCATATTTTCACAATACAGTACAAAGCTCCATACCTGGAATGATCTAAAATCCGGACCTTAAGACCACTAACAAAAATTTTTTTAGGAATTTTTTTTCATGCTTTATGCATTCACATATAATTTTTTCCCCATAAGAAAACATGTGGAGAACTCTGATTCTTAATTTCATTTCAGCACTAAAGAGGCCTCATTACCAATCATTATAGCATAAATTTACATGATCAATAATTTGGCTTCGTAGCTGTGTATCTGCTTGACATACATCTCAAACCCACTGAAACATTACATTGAAACCCTACATTGAAACATCATTGATTTTACAGCTACTAATGTTTTATATCCCTGACACCAACCTGGCAAATCATTATTTATTATATTTTGCTTTCATCATCGTATGTTAATCAATACATGAGAACTTGAGTAATGACTCATGCAGCGATGTCTAATTTTTTTTATATGTATATCAATAACTGAATAATAACAAAGAATATGGAAACCTTTTATATAGACACTATGCTTGGCAATGATTACAGATTTAAGATAAATGCACTAAATATTGACGAGGAAAAATTTAACAAAAATTTCTTTCCGTATGATAAAAATAGATTTTGTTAATGATACTCATAATCCCAAAGATTATATTTAGTGTTATTTGGATTGGTGCCAGAGCTCACATGTCCGCACCAGGCGGTAGAATTTAGGGAAGACAAAATTCTTGGAATTTAGAGAAGCATTGAGTAACAAAATTAAGGGATGATAAAATTTTTGGAATTTAGAGAAAGCACTGAGACCCAAAATTAAGGGGCAGCAAAAATTTAGACCTTAAGGAGGAGCTTGGTAGCAGAATTTAGGATCCGCAGAGTTCGCATCAGGTGGTTAAATATTTAGCGCCGGCCCTCAGTAGGCTTAAGTATATGTGGGAATTTATTTGTTCAGGACTGAGATAAGCCTTAGGCATGTGCAAGAATTAGACGTAAGCATAATAAGTAATTAAATTACCGCAACTGAGGCTTAACTGTCTCAGTGCACGATGGAAGCAAGACAAAATTTAATTGAACATTTCGTCTTTTGTTGCCAATCTCATGCTACATAGCCAATACTGTATAGCGGAAACTGTTAAGCTAGGCTATACTTTACTGATTCTAAAGAATTTCAGTTAATATAGCAGATTGTGCTGTTTCTTAACTTTTCGATTTGATCCAGTTTATTATTTTTTGCACGCTGTTTACAGAAATTTTATGAAAACTAAAGTTAAAACTTTTGATTATGTTGAAAAGAGCTTTTCATTCTGGAGCTGCAACAGGATCCACAAAGTGAAAGCATGTTTTGATGTCCATTTAAAAAAAGTAGAATTGCTGCAAAAAATGGATATAGGTATATATGTCTCAAAATGTATGGCATTGTAAAGTCAATTGTATATGACACAAGCAAGCGGAAAAAGGAACGTTTTGTATTTTTGTTGATTCCAGCACCCCCACTTGCAAGGAATAACAAAAAAATTATTCATTACGCTAAAAGTAATGATCATGCCAAAGTGATGATTGAATGGTCAGACAGAAACACAGTGAGGGCATGCTATTGACGGTCCAATAATGGCTCAAGCCAAAATATTTCATATATCTCAAGAATAAATTTACAATGCAAATGAAACTGGTCTTTTCTAAAAATATATGTGATGAAATACCCTGGCAACCTCTATAGAAGAGGCTCCAAATGGTGTCAAAGTTTTAATAGCAAGACTAACAATTTTAGCATGTGCAAATGTTGCAGGAACGCACAAGTGTAAACTTTTCGTAATAAAAAAAAATACACGACCTCAAGCATTTAAAAGGGTAGATTTTCCCGTTATATGTCATGCAAATAAAAGAGCATGGATGACACAAGTGTTAATGTATGATTGGTTTGAAAATAAATTATTTCATACCCGAAGCTTAGCAAAATTTGAATTCAGTCGGTTTGTCTGATGATGCAAAAATTTTCCTGATTGTAGATAACTGTTCAGCTCAACTCTTAGAGTTTTAATGAAAACTCTTAAAGTTTTAATGAAAGATAATGTATCCATGTTATTCTTTCCTCCAAACTGTAAACCCATCATTAAGCCTATGGATATCTGAACAGTGTGCATGCTGAAATGCAAATATAAAGTAGCATTTTTAAAATCCATGTTAAATTTCTTGAATAATGGCAAGAGTATTCAAGAATTTTTGAAAATTTTAACATAAAATCTGCTGTTTGGAGCATCATAAGATAATGGACAGATGTGCCTCCAGATACTTTAAAAAATGCTTGGCATAATTTATGGACAGCTATCATATTTCATGATGAGGATGATAGCCACGAATTTGAAGGCTTTTGGATATCTCAAACCACAAACGAAATTTTCCAGTTAATCAATTTTGTAAAGAAATGTGGAGAATTGATAATAAATTAAGATACTATAACAGAAGTTTGTTATTGCGATGGCAATGCTTCAGTCATCAATCAATTAACTAACAGCAATATCTGTGGTTATGGCTCTAGATACAGAAAATACCGCTACTGATAGTGAAGTTCAGTTACTGAAAATGAAAAAAATTCAACAGAATTCTCGACACAGCAACTACAGGACTTGAACAGTGGAACTTTGTAACTGAACAAGAAATTATGCCTGTCTATAGAATTGAACAGAAAGTATCAGCACAAAAAACAAAGCAACATGAACAATTTACATTCAAAGAAATGTTCAATAAAATAAATATTAAGCTTTTTTTTTTTGATAACTTTTAGATCATAAATGCCTCATTATTTCATTAATCACGATTTCATACTTCTAATTTTATAATTTCTACATGCTGTCTTATTCAATTTAAACTGATGATATAATATCTGGAAAAATCCCAACGAGTTAAGATCTCGGACTTTGTACTACTGTATTACAGAAAATTTTTTAAAAATATATCCACTGCTACATCCTGAAATCCTATAACAGACTTATTTCTCCTTTTCCCTCTTTTTCAATCAATTCAGATGAATGACTAACAATACTACTTCTATTAGCAGATTTTCAAAAAATAACACTAAATATTTTTTAATGTTTATAAATAAAATTATCATAATCTATAAAAAATAGCTGTAGCATAAAATATATCCTTTTACAACACAATTTGTCATCTTAAAGAGAAAACACATATGTCTCAATCAGTGGTCTTAAACTGGCAGCCAATGAAGCAATTTTATGCAGTACACAAAGACATTTGTGATACTGTAGATTTCAAGACTAGTTATTTGAAGTCTGAGTTTATACTATTTACATATCCATTAAAAATAAACATGAATAACACATCAGAAAATCTGCAAATGGATCCTGCTAATTTATAATGTGATATTTATTAACTTATTCAAAGATATGAAGATACAGATTGTATTAACTTTTATTCTTATAAAAACATAAATAAACACAGACATGAATTTTTGCAGTAAGAATAATAGCTCTATTTGAGAATACATTTACATGTGAACAACTTTCTTTCGCAATTGAAAATTAATGAGAAAAGAACCAGATTGACCGATGAGCATTTACAATCCATGATGAAGATAATTTCTAGTATCTTCTCTTTATCAGAATCTAAATGCCATCAAGTGACAAGAAATACAGTAAGAAATAACTATTTACATACAAAAATTTTATTTTGATGTGTTGAAAAAAAAATTAACTAATAAAATTTTCTCTCAACACTTAGCAAGTTTTCATAATTTGTTTATTTTTAGTTTAAATTCAAGAAAGTAATTTAATAATTAATCAAACATATTAGAATTACTTAAAAGAAAATGTCAGTTTAAGAATTTAATAGTTAGCTGCCAGTATGTATGAATTACAAAATATAACCCACAAAATACCTTTGTTAATAAACTATTTCATTAAAAAAAAAAAAAAAAACTGCCTCTCAGCTATTTTTAGATTGCGCATTCGGCCTGCTTGCAGTTTGAGTGCAAGACCACTAATTGAAATTATTCATTTACTTTCTTGAAGATTTTATTCTTTACACAAATTATGGATCTTGCATGCAATGTTTATACCAAGTACTATTTAAAATAATAAGTTATATTTACAAATATATTACTTTTAAATTAAATTCATAATTTATCAAGAGAAGTCATTTTATAATTGCTTAAAATTTTTAAGGAAATTTTAAATTTTATAAACCTGTAGGAATTAAAAATTTAGAAAATGCCAATTTTCTTAAAAGTTAATTAATATTGCAAAATTACTTTAAATTCAGTTTTAATGTAGCATTTAATACAATACCTGCAGAAATGCATTTTCTATAAAGTTATTAACATCCGTATCATATGGATGCCATGTATCATGACTATCTCCATGCCATTCCCAAGTAAACCCTCTACCCAGCACAACACTATTACTTTCACATAGACGTCGTCTGACAGGTAATTTTGTTCCTAAAATAAAGGTAACACAAAATTATAATTAGACAAAAAAAATATCAGGTAAAACATCAGAAAGATCAAACTGACATAAATAATGATATAAAATAACAATATTTCCAATAATTTCATATTAACACCTGAAACAATTTTCAGGAAGAATGATTCAACAACAATCAATAAGTTACTATGTAGAACTAGAAGGAACTCTTTGAAATAAAATAACTTACACTATGTATGATTGTTTTAGAAAATATTTGGTGAAAAATATTATAATAAATACTAATTCAACTTTTTAATTTTCATGTTTTATATATATATGAAAGTTTAAATGAGCTATAACAATGTATTTAAGGACTATCTAGAGAAGGCTAATACCAAAGAGATTTTTCAGATGAAAAATTGGTTTGCGTTTGCATCATAGAAGAGAACACACCAATGGACACCAATCTGTTCTTATTAATTATCAATATCCACTGGTTTTAACCACTGTTTGCTCATTAAAAAAAATAATAAATAAATAAATAAATAAAAAGAGAGGGAAAAAAGATAGGTTAGGTTAGGTTATTCAGTTATGGCAAAGCACATGAGGGCTATCTGCCTAAGGGGAGGGATGCCTTCGTGGAGGACTTTCTAAGGAAAACTGGCTCGTATACACGTTACACATGGGGAAAACCACGAAAACGCCCATGCAGCCCAGCCCGTTTGCGGGATTCGAACCTCAGACCGAACTACCGGTATTCAGCGTCTTTACCGCTCGGTCGCTGGTGGGCGGAAAAAAAGATAAGAAAAGAACTAAAATCTTCTTGGTTAACCTCTGTTTGTGTAATTATATACTGCTAACTGCACACAGTTACAAAATTGTAAAATGAAAAATTGGAACTTCTCAAAAGGATATTGAAATATTATTATTCTTTTTATGAAAAGGAACTGAAGTTCAGAATTATTCAAAAACACTGTTAAAATCAGACTATAGCAAGCAATGGAGAGAAATATTCTGAGATTATCAAAAACAGAATTTTTTCTCATTAATTATTAATGTGGTTTCCATACAATGGGTATAAAAATTTTCAATCTGTTGTTCACAACAAATATTTGAGGAAAATAATGAAACTTTGGTATGAAAATAATATTGTTACATGCGTACGGGTTCGTTATATATTGAATGCACAAGTCAAAAAGTTAACAAAAATTTATTCTTTCCACAAGAAATAAATTAAAATGCTGAAATATTTCTTCACAGATATTCGCACAATATCACAATCTCTCAAACGTTTAGCAAAAACTCAGTTCAAAACAGATAAAATAATCCTACCTCACAGCGAAATCGCTACAATCAATAACAGCATTAATTCCTACCTCACAGCGAAATCGCTACAATCAATAACAGCATTAAGTAAACAAACAGCAGTTTGCTTTTTACAGCTACAACTACAACAGCAACAACAACAACTGAGATGAGGTGTTTCAACTCGGCTTTTATAAGCTTTTTAATTATCAGTAGAACAATCACGATTTTTCCAGATTTTTCTGGATGGCAACAGTTTTTCATGAGATATTTATTTATTAAGCGTTAAATGTGCGCGCTCTTTTATTTTTATTGTTTTTTTTCGACGTAGCTTTCTCTTCAAAAACCGTCTGCGCTGCACAGGGAAATAAAAAGGAATTTTAATTACAATTCCAAATAAATGTGAAATTCATAACAATATATTTACCTAACGGCTATAAGAATAAGATTTAAAAAAAAAAAAAAATACACAAATTCAAAACACCCATATCACTTTTACCTCAATTCTATACCCTTCAATATACTTGTTTTAATGTCTAATCTCAATACTTCAAGATGCATACATATATTTACTTAAAGGTAAGAGGACAAATACCACTGAAGGTATGCATTATAAGATACAAAATATGTAAGACAAAATTCTGACTTTTAATCTGTCGCATAAATTTCCATATTAATTTTGTTAATTTCCCTTCTCTGTTCTAGAAATAGTAAGTGCTTATAACAAATTTCTCTAAACTGTGACATTTTAAAATTAGTAGCAGTCACATGATTTTTGCATAATGCTAATGATGCAGGAACTTGCATATATGCTTTAGCCAATAATAATTTTAGAAGATTAATATTAAACAATTAAGATAAAGCAAAGTGAAACTAATATTTATACAGTGAAACTCAACTTACTTTGAAAGCAACTTTTATTTGAGGCATTTGCTTTGTGCTTTTCTACCAGCAGTTTCAAAATTGTAGAGGGTACCGTTGCAGTTCTTTAAGAAAACGTATTCTGTCAATTTATCTGTGTTCGTTCATGAAAACATTAGTCAACAAGAATATACAGAAATAGTAAAAAGGACTATAACTGTAGGCCTATTCTTTACTCATGTAAGGAAATTCAGCATTCCAAGTATATACATATATAACACGTGGTTGTAATGAAAGCTGTCTACCAAGAAATGTTCTTAATAAAGTTAATGGGTAAAAAACATGAAAGCTGTACTTTAGTGTGAGTAGTAATCACTACCATGATAGTTCCCTTTCAGACACCTTCTACTTAATGATAACGACATTTTTTTTACAAATTTCACAACACATTGATCTAAAGCAAGTCTCTTGCTTTCAAAAGCCAAAAATCATTTGACAAAATATGATTAAACATGCCAATGTGACCTATTTCCGCAGATGATATTTGTGGTGGTGGAAAACTCTCCTTAAAACCTGATATATATACCTTGGCCATTTGGAAGTTAAATGAAATAAAAAATACAAAATATAATTATTTACACCGGTGATGGCAAGATGCCCAATGCTCTGAATGTAATCTTTGAAGCCCTTTTTTGTAGCCCTTCGTTAGATTAATAAAATTAATCATCATTAATTGAATTTGTGTACATTATTTTACTTTTAATCATTTTTGGACTACTTTCATAACAAAGCTTATTTAACATTAATAACTCAAAAAGCTTGAAATAACAGGTGTTTACTATTCCAGTCTATACTCCTGAATATTTGCTAAACATAACATATAGTGCAGATTGGAATTTAAAACATAACCAAACTGGGCATCCAATTTTTTTTAAACAAAGATTTTGCTTTAAATTTATAACCAAACCTAGACCTTTCAAATTATGTATCAGTACTGTTACGAATTTTATACACAGATAGATGATTTTAGTGCAGTTATACGTGAAATTGTATTTTTCTGTGTAATGTAACATGAAACAAATTTTAAGAGAAAGCTATGCTAGAAAAGCAAGAATACAGGGACAAGTGCATTTAACATTGAATAAATGAGTACCTCAGTAATTCGGCAAGCTGACGATGGTTTTGGTGACTTAATTTGGCGACATTTGGTCTGGTCTCTGTATCAGCGTAATATGTACTGAAATTGAATAAACATAATTGACCAATATGTTAGCTGTAACTGTAATTCTACCCTCATATTGCTTTCCAGTAATTTTGAAAAGCAGAAAGTTCTAGAAATAGCTCAGTGACTGGTTGAAAACTATGGGAAAAAAGCTTTTCACATTGATGAGGTGAAAAAAAGTTTCGAGTTGCTTCTAAAAACTAAGAAATACACATGAGTACTTTTTCTTAATAATGATTTACAGGGGTATGTCCTAATTTAGAGACTGACATAACAGGAAGCGAGTAAAGATACATCTGTATTCTTTATTCCAAGAGAATGATTTCTTGTTAGAGAATACTTTCCATGTGCACACCATAGAGGAAATTCTCACACACATGAAATGGCAAGCTGAACAAACGGGTGAAATTAACTTGCAACATTATTAATAAAATAACAGGTTACAGCTGTTGCACTTACTGACTACGAAAAGTGTTTAAACCAGTGGTTCTAAACCTTTTGATTAATGTGTACCATCTAAACAAAAATTGAAAAAATTTAGTACCACCACAATTTTCATTTTATCAATAGAAATATTAAAAAATATATACATATTGCCATTTGCACAACCTGTTGGCTATTTGTATTACATATGTACAGATAAAAAAACATTAGATTAAAAATTGGTTACCATTTTAATTATCAAAATTTAAGTTATAATACCCTAATTCTAAAATTTAGTATGAAATTTGGGCCAGCTTAAGAAAAATCAATTTCTTTATGTCTGGTCTTATTTAGTTTTAACTGTAAATTAGGAGTCACTTTTAATTTCGTTCTTTATTTATTTTTCAAATCTAATATGGAAGAAAATCTTTGTTCACACAAATAGGTTGTTCAAAAAGGCAATAACATTTTAAAACCTTTGTTTGGAATGCCTTTAAATTCTTTTTGTCAACCAAAAGTTAACAAGTGCATTATTTTTTGTCTTCCATTATTCATTATCATTTCCATCTTATTTACATCATTTCCATCACAGGAAATTTCTATCAATTGTTCTTTTTCTCCATCAGATAAAATTTCAGGTACATTTGAACAAAATGGACTTAAAATCCAATTTTCTTTTTCATAATCCTCTGGAAAATACATGTTGAAATTATTTATTGAGGGAAAAAATTATTTTTAATATTGCATGCTAATTTTTCTTTTATTTTCAAATTATCTTTGAATAGAAATGAATTTCCTTTCTAAACGTGGTAAAATAGCTTAAAATATTATTATCCAGTTCTTTGATTATTAGCTTGAGTTTTTTTATAATTGCATTTATTTTATCTATAATGGTAAACAAATTAACACTTTGTCCTTGTAATCCTAATTTAATTTCATTTAACTTTCCAAAAATATCAGCTAAATATGCTAAACGTGCCTACCATTATTCACTAAATAAACATATTTGCAATTCAAATTTTGATTCACAGAAGAAAATTTGAATTTCTGATTGAAGTTCAAAAAGAAGATTTAAAACTTTGCCTTTGGATAACCACCTTACTTTGGAATGTAACAAAAGGTTTCAGGTTCGCTTCCCATCTCTTGGCATATAATCATAATTATTCTTAGAATTTAAAGCTCAGCTTTTAATCAAATTAACAATTTTCACAGTTTGATTCAAAACAATTTTCAGGGATTGTTTTGCCTACTAAAGCTTCCCGATGAATCCAGGAGTGAGTAAATTTAGTTTCATGTGCGACTTTCTTTGTTTGAGAAATAACACCGCAATTAAAACCCAAACTTCATCACTGCATATGACAATGCACTTAGTCCAAGGGATATTATTCTCAGACATAAATGTCATTTACTTTGAAAATTTCATTTACAGTTGTTCTATCATGAAGGTATTCACAAAATAAACATTCTTTGACAATTTGTTTATTTTCTTTAAAATGTATGTAAACTAATAATCAAACAAAGTTTGTTATATCAGTACTTTCATTCAATTTCGATGCAAAATACTCATTGTATTTTATTTTTTGAATAAGTATCTCTTAAGAAATTTGCAATTTCATGAATTCATCGGCTTACTCTATCATTTAATAAACAGACATTCAGTTCATTAGCCGCTTTTTTTTTTTTTTTAATAATGTTAAAACACTCTCTTTAGCTGCTGGTAACATAAGGTTTTCTCCAATAGTATGAGCATGCCCAGTCTTGGCAATTCTTAGGCTTACTAGATAACTAGCTTCCAATGTTTTCTCACTTGAAGTAATGAAACCTTTAATTTCTTGTTTACTATTTTTGAACTTGAATAATTAACCTCTTAAAATATTCTTCAGATTTATCCTTTAAATTAGCATGCTCAGATTCAAGATGTATTTTAAGAAACAATGGTTTCATACTTTGATTGGATAATAGTTCACCTGAAACAACACACTGAGGTTGAGGGACCATTTCATCTCCATTCCAAGTAAACCTAAATGATAAATAACTTTCATCATGTTTTCTAGAAACAATTTTTCTTTTCAATATTCTTAGAGCTAGTAGATTGTCCTGGATCCATCACCTGTGAATCATCACTTTCCCACTTAGTCAATCCTAGCCTTTATTCCATTTTGAAAATCTAGATTTGTTTTATTAGTTTTTCACAAGTATTTAAATGCACAATATACGAATTCCCAAAAACAAACAACCATATTCTCACATCACGCAGAAAAGTAAGGAATAAAAAGCAACAAGATGATAAATACCTGCTGTTAGAAACAGCAAAGTGACATAAAAAAATTATTTTGATTGAAAATAGAGCAATATGAGTGCAGAAATGGAGGCACATAAAGTGTAGACATGCTAATAAATCGATTACTCTAAAAGAATTAATGAGATCCTATTACCTTTTTATAGCTACTTATTTTTATTTCTTATTAAATACAACATGCACTTCTATTACTCATTATTTCTGACAAATTTTGTTATGTATATGGCTAAAAGAATATTTGTGAAAATAAAAATAGATTTTTTTCCTAAAGTCTATGATTGGTTATTGACCTTGAACAAAGCTTGTGTATCACCTATTTTTCTCTTGTTGAACCACTAGTTGAGAATCTGCTGGTTTAAACACATTTAAGTGCTCAAGGTAATTAAATAAATATAACTTCCATTTAAAGAAGTTCTTAAATTTGTTAAGATTTCTGTCCTACACAAAAACTAGGCATTAACCCTCTTGCTGCATATCCCGTGATTTCCATGGACAGCATAGAAGTAGCAAAATTTGCACAACCCACGATCTCTGTGGGGCCATTTTTTCCCATCTATTTAACTGTGCAACCTGTTCCTTTCTGCTCATGGTTTCATTTTGGCTTTGTGATGTTTAACTGTTTATTCGGATCTAGGTTAACAGATGGCATTAGCTGTCCATATTTCTGCAAAATATAAAAGCGTGTTTTGTACTATTTTGCACTCTCTTTTCAAAGCTCAAGATGTCTCGAAGGAAGTATTTCGCAAGTAATAGAACCTACATTCTTGATAATTTTTCCGACATTGATTTCAAGTATATTGAAATTGATTAAAATTTCTCGGATTCCTCTACGGATAGTGATGAAGTTTAATTTCCTATCCAAAACATCGACAGGGGTGCAAAACTAATACACAAAATATTCCACCAGCTCCTGCTTCATTTCCTTTTCTTGGTAATTGCTGTGGAATGCTTACATCATTTATAAAAAAGATAACCCATTGCAAAATATAACGTTTCTAGAGTTCTGCTTGCAAATTATTGAGCTAAGCATTCAGAAGGAAATTGCAGTGTTTAGCCTGGCAGATGTAGTTCAACTCTCAATCCCATGAGACTAACTACTCACTATTTTTCTAGCCATATATTCCCCAATTCCATCAAGAAAGAGCCTCAGAGATAGTGTGCTGTTTATTGCTAAAAAAAAGTTGAAACAAATTTTTTTTGGCAAAACAAATTTGCACAGAAACGCGAATTTGGTGCAAAGATTGTGAGGTAGAACTTTGCCTCCAGCCTTGTTTAGAAGTTTATCATAATAAACTTAATTTCTAATAAATGTTTTGTAAGTATTTTGCATATTATCACTCATATATATGTTTTACCTTTGCATTTCATTAAATAAACCCTAATGGTTGAAATTTATTGTAGGGTACCCCTTGGTTTCTGTCTGAAAAAATTGCCATAAATTGACATTTTGGCTATTTTTTGTAATAGTAACCCTTTCGTAAGGAGCGCTTTTTTTTATTATTACCATTCTTTTGATAGTTTTGAATGGAGGTGTAGGTCAAAAGTGAAGGGGTCTGATTATTTTATTAAGAGGAGTGTGCAAAACAGTTCATGGTTTGAGTTGACTAGAATGACAATGAATGAGGTTTTACTTTTGGTGTATAGTTGGGTTTTGAAACATTCAAGTAAATTTAGTAGCAATGAAAGTAAATGTTCTTTGAGGAATGTGGAGTGCAATTAAATGCAGTTTAGCTAGGAGGAAAGCGAAGGACGGCTTGCACTATTATTTGGCCGAATATGTGTGGTACAAGAAGGAGGGGGGAGAAGTATTTATGGCTTTTTTGGGCACTATTATACGTATTTATCCACCATTAACAGCAGATGAGCAGAAACGCCCAAAAATTTAATTGAACTGCTTACATGAAGAAGATGCTGGTGGGAGGCATGAAGGTATGTTAATTTTTGTTAAAACATTTGTTGTTTAATGTTAGGAAATATGTATTTTTAGTTATTTGTTCTTGTTTGTGTGTTAAGACAGCAGTGAATTTTTCTGGTTAACATGATAGTTTTAACTTTGTTTTAGCTTCCTGATTGAAGTGAAAATAGATCAATGCGTACATGGGTAAAGTTAAATTAGTGCACAATACCTAGTTTGTGCAATTCTGGGATTTTTTTTAAAGTTAAAATAGGTCAATGTGTACAAGGATACCGAGTTTGTAGAAGTGTTTGACTTCTTGTTTTGGTTTTGTGTAGTGGGTGGAAGGATCGGCAGGAACACCAATTTCAAGATGGTGCCGATCCTTCTTGGTGCCAAATAAGAAGCGATTCGCTAAGGAGTACAGGAGCATAAATTTTAACCATCATAATTTAAACAAGATTAATTTTCAAAATTTTGCTTTTATATGATTATTCTTCAATTTAAATTTTCCGACAACCAGTTTTTACAATCTAATCCTATACTGAAAAAAAAAACTCTTTTTCAAAAAATTTCAACTCTAATGTAGATTTGAAATATATAATAAAAAATTTGCAATTTTTTAAATTACTTTGATAAAAAAAATCACACAGCGAGAGGGTTAACAATCAATTTATTAAAACTGTTAACTCTATTTTTACCTCATTTTTTGATAATTGTACAGGTAAAAGTTTACAATTGGGTGCCCCTTGTTTTTTGGCGATTCTGTTTTGATGCCAAGATCAGCGCCAATAAGACACAATTTCAAGATGGCCGCTACACAAAACCAAAACAAGAAGTCAAAGAATTTCACAAACTCCGTGTCCATGTACACATCGACCTATTTTCACTTAAAAAAAACATCAGAGAATTGCACAAATTAGTCTTTCCACATTTTGACTTTGTCCATGTGCACATCGATTTATTTTCAATTAAATATATCAAGAAGCTAAAACCATGTTAAAACTCTCATGGTAAACAGAAATGGGGTTTCATCGCCAAAACTGAACAAAATTTTTCGCCAAAAAACAAGGGGCACCCAATTCTACACTAGAGCCATTGTACATATTCAAAGATCTTTATAATCCAGTTACAGAAACTTAGCAAATAATTTTTTAGCCATAAAAATGTTTAATCATTCAGCAGTTGCGATATTAAGAGTGTCTTTCTTCACAAATATCTGTCAGTCATAAATCTAAAATGCGAGCTGTGTTCATATACCGTGCACAACTGAAATGCTAGCTGAGCTCCTTGATGAACATCAAAAGGTTAAATATATAGAAATTCCAATCACTTTATAAATTTCAGCTGCTTAAGGAGTTGCTGAATTTAAGTATGAAATGTGTAAAGCATTTATAATACATATTCTGGCATATAACATGCACTTTTAACACAAAAAAGCCAAAGGTGTGAAATGCTATTGTTTGAAAGCAAAATCTTATTCAGTAAAAGTATCAGATAACTGCTGTCTTTATGAGTTGGTTTTCATTTCTCTTAACACCATTCGATTTACTTGAAAAATTGCTGAGCCTTCCTCCCATTAAAAATTTATGTACTGCGATTTGTTTCCATCTAGGTTTTAAAATGTTACTAATGTAAGACATGGTACTGTCAGTGCATTATCTCTCAAGTATACTTAAATTTTTTACATGGGTTTTGCTACTGAAAAATAATCGCATGGCCAAGAATTTCATGTTATAATTAGCCAGAAAGGCTTGTTGGTCTCGAAATGGTATTTTGCATTGGTTCACTATAAATGGTGTATCACTTTTTAAAATGTTGCCACGAAATAATATCACCCTGTATTAAAGAAATTAAATAATGAAGAATCTGCATAAATGTACGTATGTTTCTCACACTGTGAAAAATGATGGTACCTAGAGCCATCGAATTTTGAATAACATAATCCTCCATTTGAACATGGGCACCTGAAAGCCTGAATTTTGAATTTGTTTAATTAACTATTTCATATTTTGTAAAACTTAAAATGGATTTTTGATTAAGAAACTTAATGATTTCAAAGCTAGCAGTGGGAACACTGTATTGAAAAAAATATTTTTATCTCCAGTGCACAAGACTGTCTATTGGAAATCCTACAGATATGCTGTTTTAAAATATTTTGTGATATTGATATTGAATTGAATTTTGTGCTTTAAGTGCAAACAACATTAAATTTGATAAATAAAGGTAACACACAAAATATTTAAAAAAAAGTGCTCCTTTGGACATAACATAAAATCTGAAAGCCTGATTTTTTCTTTTTTTTTTTTTTTTTTTTTTGTCATGATTGACCCTTGTCCTGTTTATGCTTCGTTTTTGCCTCATGGAAACAAAAGTCAGCCCAGCAATGGGTAAAAAACTGAAAATAGAAATTACAGAGGAGGGTCCTTTTCTTACAGCTGTTTCCAACCAAACCATTTTCTGATAATTTAAAAAAGAAGGAAGTATTGCAGAACATAATTACAAAAAAATAATATTTAAAAAAATTCTTACAATAAATAGCTTTGCATATACAAAAATTTCACACGCTTTTAAAAATAAACGTCTTGAAACATAACACGTAATTAATACTTGGATACGGGTTAAAACAAATTAAAAGTCACAAACTTTTAATTCGCTGCATTCACAATAAACATATAATAACCAACATACTATTTATAATTGCCGATGTGAAACCATGTAATTTAATAGATAACTATAGGAATAAATATTCTCGAAACTTAAAAATTTCTGAAAGAAATATTCTTCTAATGAAACTACAAATAGATTCTACACACATTTACATTACAGATAACTCACGCTTAAATTTCTTTTTTAAGATACTTCCGTCAGCCATAACATTTACAAAGAAACCAACATAAATAGAATCACCGCTTTCTACATCAGGGTTCCTACACTTACGTCATACACTTTTGTTCCGACAATGAGATTGCGGATGAAAATACGTCAGCAATTACTATATGTAAAAAATTGATACAATTTTATATATATATAAAAAAAAAATATGAAAGGTTTCAGATTTTAATTGCGTCCAAAGGGGCGTTTATTTAACATTTTGTATGTTACCTTTATTTATAAAATACCACGTTCTTCGCAGTTAAACCATAAAATTCAGTTCAACAGCAATATCGCAAAATAATTTTAAATTGAGCATATCTTTAGAAATTTCGGTACACACTCTCACGCGCTGGAGATAAAATGTTTTTTTGTACAACGGTGGTATTGCTGGCTTTGAAATCTTTGAGTTTTCTAATGAAAAATTCGTTAAAGTTTTAGAGAATATTGTTACGAATTTCACATTTATTTGGCTATTTATTTAGAATTGTAATTAAAATTCCTTTTTATTTTCCCGTGCAACGTAGACGATTTTTGACGAGAAAGCTGCGTCAAAAAAATAAATAAATAAATAAAATAAAATAAGCAGTAAATTGAAAAGCGAAACGACGCAAAATGCCAAAACGAAAGTAATAGTCCTTCGAGATTCATATCCCTTTGGACTAATAAGCATGAGAAGCAGAAATTATTATTAAGCTTTGCTTTTCTTAACGATTGAGTATTTTCTGATAATTCAAATCATAAATAAATAAATAACATTAATAAACAAATGTTGGAACAAACCTGTGGCTTCTGATACTTGTACCATATCCTTTAAATTTACGGAATAGATTTTTAGATTCACATCCGCATCCCCTAAAGATGCAATATTTAAATTTTTCCTATGGCTTTGCTCCAGAAGTTGTGATACTTCTGGCGCGTAAGGAGTCCATTTTCCATGTTTATTTGCTCTTTCCCAAACAACTGTCATCCACGTGCTGTTGGATGCCATTACACTTACAATTTTCAAAAGTTACTAAAACAATAAATTTTTGAAAACCACAATAACAAACAATTGAAATTTTGATTTACAAAATTTGAATGTTTGAACACAGTAAGAGGAAAACGATGCAAAGAATGAGACGAAAGAAAACACATCAGTGTTCATAGCATGACGTCAGGTAAACAAGTTGTTTCGTTGAATCAACCGGTTTGTTTATTTCCCCAGGCAAGGTTGCGTAACACTGTGCCAGAAAGTCAGGCGGGCGAGAAATATTCTGTTTAGAATATGTAAGAATTAATCATATATTTGCTAAGGACATAATATTAAGGTTTATACTGAAGAAATATTTCAGTTGTGAGATACAAACGATAGTGGAGATTGCAGCTCAGAAATGTAATATCCGGTTATGCAACTCTATGGTACATATTTCACGGTATTCAACTGTTTAACATATATTGCAATGATTTTGAAACTGGATATCAGATTACATAAGATAATAAGGTCATAATTCTGTGATTCTTTCTGAAATCCTTAAATATATATCATTTCATAGCCTGAGTGGATTTTGTTACTTTCTTACAAAACAAAATACAAATCATGAATGCTGTGTAATAAAGCAACAACATTTGTGTTTTACTGTTAAACTTTTATAAATTTATTACATGATGCAAAAGTACTTTTTTTTTTTTTTTGCATGTAAACAATAAGTCAATATTTTGATACAAAACTGAACTTCTTTTATGAAACCAGTTAACTTTTTGATAAAAATAAAAAAATAAAGCCAACTATATTGTGTTCATTTAATAAAGCTACTGCACAATTTAAAATTTATGTACGACAGTTTGCTCTTGAGCAGACTGATGTATAAAACATTTCAAGGATTTTGCTATTTCTCTTTTCACCTTAAAACAAAGACTAAAAATTTGAGATAAGTATCAATAAATAATTCTTCAAAAATGTAAATTATTTCTCTTATTGTACATTAAAATGCACATCTAATGAAAATAAAAAATCATCTCAAAGCACTTCATTCTTCTGGTACCAGAAATAGAATTTTTGAAACATTTCAAAAATATATCACATGATGGAATTAAAGTGAAGCACAACCACCTAAAACTCACTGCTAGATTAATGACTAAGCAAAATAATAATAATAATAATAATAAAGCACGTTTAAAACATTAAGCAAAAGGGACACCACAAATGGTCCTTACGAACTCAGGAACAGGGGCATCACATAAATTCCCATTCCTGGGTTCACCATGAAATGAATGGTGTACCTAAACCAGTACCCACAGAGAATTAAAAGGGGAAAAACTGGCATAAATATAATGCAATGGTATAAGGTATTTTTTCCTTGGTGGTGTAACAATTAACACACCTGGCACATATTCGAGAGGTCCAGGTTCGAGTCCCGGCGAGAATATTGTTCATTTTTCATGTTTCCAGCATTAAAAAAAAAAAAAAAACATAATTAGTGGCACCCAAATTAAAAGGTGGTGGATGATGATTCTTCACCACCAGGATTTGATGATGGGGTCCCCTAATTCCTAGTCGCCCTTTAAAAGGGGAGTATATAAGGTATTTTCTCCCTCCTTTCTGCATGCCTTCATGGTATAAAGGTAGCATACTCAGCACATATTCGAGAGTTCCAGGTTCAAGTCCTGGCGAGGTCATTGCTCAGTTTTCATGTACTCCTGCTTCAAAAAACACTAATGACTCTACAGTAGTACCAAAATCTTTTAAGTGCTTAAGACGTCTAAAAAGTCTTAATCAAGACCTGCTAAAACTGTATATAAAAACTTAGAAATTATTTTTAAGAATATAATAGATTACCCAGTCTGAATGTTAAGTCTTAAATTAGAAAAGGGAGAGAGGTTAAAAAAAAAAAAAACATGTGCATGACCACACACTCAGTTGATCAGTGTTTAACAATGATTTGACCTGAGACATTTTGTACAGCAAAATTTTTGATTAATTCCATGACTCGATTTATTTTATCAAATTTACTGTTCATTGTTGTGCAAAGTTTGAGTTATGGTGTAAAATAAAAGAATAAAATAATAGATCCACCTTTGTTTAATCATTATTTAATATTATTAATTTATTATTTAATTTCTTTTAATCTTATCACTGAGTCTCAAAATGTATATAAAACTTTAATGTAACATAGCAACATTGCTATGCAATTTTGAAATTTCCTGTCATGAGAATTATCCTCGCCAGTATGTCTCACTGGATGGTTACTGTAGTAACAGGCTCTATATATTCTAGGGAGACATGAGTCAAATGAAATGTTTTATTGTTATTTTGTTTTCAACAATATTACAAGACAAGAAAGACAGAACAATGTAATAAAAGTATTTTACTTAAAGCAAAAATAAAAATAATAATAAATATATATATATACCACCAAATCATTACGTGCATCAAAAAGGCAAATTTAAATCTTTTTTTTTTTTTTTAAGGGCACTTAAAAGAAAAATGGGTTAAGACTTATTTCTACGGCAACAGGCAGCTGTAGACATTCTGTCCCGAAGTTATTTTGCAATAGACAAACAACAAAACCATTCAGGAAAAAATATACAACTTTCCTGTGATATAACTCATACTGGAATTTGATTGTTGGCTGCTTTAAGAAAAATTTTTCTTATTATATTAGAAAATAGGGGAACGTACATAGTTGATAATGAAACTACATGATATATCTGAAGAAACTATATAAATTTATACTCAGCTGAAGAAACTATATAAATTTATACTCACCTAAATAGCAGAGAGATCAGGTTAGGTTTATTCATATATGGCAAAACACATGAGAGCTATCTACCTAATGAGAGTGATAGTGTGGAGGACTTTCTACGGAAAATTGGCTCGTTTCATGTCATATATTAAAGAAAACCACAGAAACCAACCATACAGCCAGCGAATCACCTGGAATTGAACCCAGGTTGAATTCTCAGCATTTCGCAGTCTTAACCACTTCGCTAGTGGTGATATCAATAGCTGAAAACTGTCATAGAAAACAAAACAAACCAAAAAAAGAAAAAAAAATCATTGGCAGACTACAGACTCATCAATAGCTGAAAACTGTCATAGAAAACAAAACAAACCAAAAAAAAAATTGATAGAATACAGACTCCTGAGTAAGAATCAGGCTTGGTTCATCATGTACATACGACATGAATTTTGAAATGAAGCATATTTTTGTATGTACATATATTTTATAATCCATTGATTTTATTTAAATTAAAAAATTCTACTCTAAGATATTTTATATGAAATTCATATTATCTATACATAATCATAAAACACTCATGTGGTAGTTTTAAATGAAGTATATTCTTCTTTGAAGACATATCTTTTTTCGTGATGCTTTGATTTTGTTCAAATTACAAAATTATACTCATAGCTATATTTTTACATGAAACTTGTATTATCTATACATAATCATAAAATACTTGTTTAATTATTTTTGAGATTCTCATTTTGTTCTATGACTTTATATTAATTCTTTCTTCAGAAATGTTTTATTATTAGATTTTCAGGTACTATATCTTACTCAAGGGTATAATTATTTTTATAAAGATTGATTTTGAAAGACTGACACCACATTAATTACATTTTTGATGCATAGATGCAAAAACTTCACAAACACTTTGTGCCAAATGTGTGCATCATCTGCACCCAAACCCCACCAATATACACTCGCAACAGACTCTGAAAGTGCTTACTTAATGTACATCAGATTATCACTTTTATTACATGAATCAGGAGGACTGGTGAAGTTTTATTACTATATATCTATAATTTTTGCTATATTACAACACACCAGAGAAAGTATACAAAGAATTTTTTAACTGCAAAAACGTAATTCCATGGCAATACCAATGATATATGCAGAAATGAACACAGGCACATATATATACACAGTCCAGTCACATTAATGTGACCACCACGTACTTTCCATGTCAGAGTTAAATAACCAATCACAGAAGGCAGGTGGCAGCACAGTGCAGTTGAGCGTATATAAAGGGTGTGTGAGGGCTTCGGAAAACATTTCAATCGTTGGCGTAATGCAGAAACGAAGCGATTTATCCGACTTCCAAAAGGGCATGATCATTGGCTTTCGGGCCAAGGGTGGAAGCATTTCCGAAACGGCTGAGTTTGTGAACTGTTCGCGTGCCGCCGTGGTAAAAGTGTACCGTGCATGGCAAAATGGGACTGTCCAAAATCAGCGACGTGGCAAATGTGGTGCACCACGGGCCATAGATGACAGAGGCGAACGACGGTTGCGGAGATGCGTTCGGGCAGATAGACGGGCTACCGTTGAGCAACTGACCACCAAAATGAACCAAGGGGCTACCAAAAGTGTCTCCCAAAGTACTATTCAGCGAACATTGCTGCGTCTGGGCCTCCGAAGCAGACGCCTGGTTCGTGCACCTATGCTGACTGCTGTTCATCGACGGCGAAGGCTAGAATTTGCACGCCAGTACAGCAGCTGGACGTCCACTGAGTGGCGACAGGTTGCGTTTTCGGATGAATCGCGTTTTATGCTCCATCGGACAGATGGACGTTGGCGTATAAGGCGTGAAACCTCTGAAAGGAACCACCCTGCAACCATTGCCGGAACGGTCCAAGCTGGAGGCGGGAGCATTATGGTCTGGGGAATGTTTTCCTGGCATTCTCTAGGTTCACTGATCATTGTGGA
Organism: Stegodyphus mimosarum; assembly: GCA_000611955.2. NCBI lineage: Eukaryota > Metazoa > Arthropoda > Arachnida > Araneae > Eresidae > Stegodyphus > Stegodyphus mimosarum. Next base: position 118,962 of record KK120534.1, on the reverse strand, counting down.
AGGCACAATGGATCAATACAAGTACGCATCTGTCCTTGCGGACCATGTTCACCCCTACATGCGCATTGTTTTTCCTCAGGATGATGGCATCTTCCAGCAGGACAATGCGAGGTGCCATACAGCTGCCAGTGTACGTGCGTGGTTCGAAGAGCACCAGGATGAGTTTACCGTCCTCCCCTGGCCAGCAAACTCACCTGACTTAAACCCAATCGAGCATCTGTGGGACCATCTCGATCGAGTTGTTCGCGCCATGGATCCTCAACCGCGTAATCTAGCGCAGCTGGCCACGGCATTAGAGTCGGCATGGCTCAACATCCCAGAGAACACCTTCAGGGACCTATGTGACTCTCTTCCTGCACGTCTCGCAGCAGTCCGCTCTGCGAAAGGTGGTTATTCTGGCTTTTGACAGATGGTCACATTAATGTGACTGGACTGTGTATATATATATATATATATAGAGAGTGCTTCAGCAAATTAGTTACAAACTTTCAAGAGAGATAGAATACACCTAGATGATGGAAAAACACATAACAATACATGCTCGGAAACGCTTTACTGGCACGGTAGTGACAACACAAGAAAGGAAGGGTGAGAATATATGTTTATTATGTTTAGTAGAGTGGAAACCAAGAAATAAGAACAAAAACAGACTATCATCATGAAAAAAGGTTTTCAAAATTACGTTCGAAGCATATCCTCAACATGGGATCAGAAGGATTTTGAACATTTTATATGAAAACTTCCGCTACTTTGAAAAGTGGCAGCAACTCTGAAATTGGTGTATTCATTTGCAAGGCATATATTTTAAAAGTGTTAAATAATACTTGCATGTAATTTCAGTAAAAATATTTTCATTGGTTTTAGAATCAACCATATATATGCAAGAGAAAAGATGTGCACATAAAAATTCTAACTTTAATATGCAGTAGTCTCTTAACTCTCCATTTTAATTTGGCTACTTCACCTTTCTGTCCTAAAAATAGAAATTACATATAATAAATCTCTAAACTGCTTCATTTTCAAACTAATCCAAGTCAATTATTACATAGCACTCTGATCTCAGTAACTTATAAATATGATTTAGACAATCAAAGTAAAGCAAATCAAAATCATTTGGGAAAACTTCGCTGCTTACCTCTTTCATCAACTGTATTATCACAAAATGTTGAATAAGCAAAGATTAATTGCAGTGCCATGTGTAATTCATAATCAGTATGTGCTTCTTTAAGAATTACTTGTCCAAAAATAAAATGTGTTTAAATTGACTGCAAATTTCATTATTGACAGTACCAAAGCAATAAGAATTATCAAAATATTCATAAACTTGTAGGACTTGTTTTAAATGTAGAAAATACTTCTTCAGCTACAGAAATGCAAATCTAGGAATATTACACCAATTCCTGTTGCCTTAGCACCTCCAATAATCATTATTCGGCATATTATTTTAACTCAGATGCAAACTTGATATTCATCATTTATCTACCTATAGCATGTGACGATTAATCCTCATGTAACAGAAAATATAAATAATAAAACTGTACGGTATATATTTGCAACTGCAAATAACTAAAACATAATATGCAAAATGGTTTCTGCATTCTTTCATACCAAATTAAGACTATTTAATAAGGGAAGATGTAGAACAAGTTTTATTGCTGTAGGATGATAGAAAGCAGTATTTCTTTTGAATAAATTACCATGAGCTATAATACATTCAATTAAGTGTATGACAGCAGATATCTCAAATCAAATTGTTGATATTGTTTTTATAAATATGTTAACTGAAATTAATTACCTTTTTCACTTGTTTCTCTTTAAATTATTTTATCAAATGAAACAGTCCTCTAAGGACAAATTATTATTTTCACATTCTTAATTTAATTTTTTTACCAATGGCAAAAGAAGCTAATGATGTAACCTGGTTAGTGCTTTTTCTAGGCCATTGGCTGCCCACGTACTTTCCTAACATTGCTGCCTCTGAATCTTAAAAAAAAAAGCTCAAAATTAATAAAATTCTCATTTTAAACTCATTAAATACTTAAAATTAATTAAAAATATTTAGGTGTGGTATTGCAAAAGTTTGGTCACCCTTGATTTTCGTTGCCTGTATACTTTTATGCACTGCACCTCCACTAGGAATGGTCCTGAACCTGGCTGAAATAATATCTAGGCAAAGTCACTGAATAACAGCACAGAAAAAAAAAAAAAATTACCAAAAGGTGTCCAGGAAGGCACATGCTTAAGAAGGTAATTAAAATTCTAACCATCTAATTGAAAGACTCCCTTAGCATACATCTATAGCCATGGAGTTGTCTTTTGACTGGGCATGATTGTCTGAATGCCCATCTTTTTAAAATTCAACTTAAAACTCTTCAGTCTGTACTCTTTGTAACTCTGGATAGTCCATGGATAAGGAGCATACTGATAAATGCACTGCACTATTATCTTTTCATTCTATCGTTCTTAAGTATTGGGAAGCAAGATCAAGACTAATGGCCAAATGTCTCGCATTTATATAAATAAATAAAATAAATCATTCATTAATAGCCACATTACTTATACAAATTTAAAAAAAATCATTTACAAAATCTTAAGTTGCAATGATTATTTTCTTATTAAACCAAAATGTTTTGAGAGGAGAAAATTTCATGAAATACCAAAATAGTAATTCAGAAGAATTCTTCAACACCTTTCAATGGATTATTCAAGAAAGAAAACAGTGGTTTTCAAATAATTTAGAACTTTATTAATAAATTTATCCCCTTTGGAAGCCCAAGAGGTGAAGTATTATTCATTAGTTTTGGTTGTTCCCACCATACTTTTGCTATAAATGCTTCATGTTTATGAGTATCCCACATCAAACTTTCACTATTTTTACATAAATATTTTTCTTTATTATATGAAACGAATTTCGCCTCTTCTCTCAGAGTATACACTGTTTATAAATTCAGAATAACTGTTCACCAACAAATGCTTGCATATATGGGTGACATTTTAATCCATTTTGTGTTTATAACTAGAAGGGAAAATCCTAATATCCTTCCATCTTTCTCTACAATGTGATTCAAACTCTGACTGCATACAGCTGATAGGGTGGAATTTTTTATCAACAAAATAAAAAATATTTAAACTAAAGGTACTGTTCTGTTATCAAGAGCAGATTCAGAAATATACATATGTATGCACATATGGATGGATATATGTGTTTGTGCATGCATGTATATTTGTACATACAATGCATACATTTCTGAATCCGGTCCCGATAACAGAAGAGTACCAAACTAAATTTAAATTTCAGTTAACATATTTATAAAAACAATATCAATAATGAAAAGGAAAAAAATTACAATTACCTTTTATTTGAAACCAAATGTACCTGCAAGACATTGTTGATAACTTTGCAATTCAAGCACAATGACAATTATTTCAAATAATTTTGATGTGTTCAATTAAACATTAAATAATTTAAATTAAAAATAAATGAATTATAAAAACTCTCCAAATGGTACAAAACTTGAGAAATAATAATGACAACCTTGTCCCTTTCTCTTGTTCACTGGTATTGAATTTTTCTTCAACACATTTGTAAATTATATTTTGTATGTAAATAGAAAACTTGCTTGTATAATGTTCATGCACTTGAGAAAAATTACTACAAATGACCTTCATCACGTTCCTTATTAAATTTCGACTATAAAAAATGGTTGTTCACATATAAATGCATCTTATATATGATCAGCCTTTCAAAGTAATTATTCTTAGTGCAAAAATTCATAACTGCACATACTTATTTTCTGACAAGAACGAATCAAACCTGGATTTTCAAATCTTTGAATAAGACTAATGTCACTGTAAATTAATTAGTTAAATTTATAGATTTTTGTAGTTCATTATTCTCATTTTAATAGCACAGCAGCCAACCTTGAAAACTATTAGTTTCATGCTGTTTCAAAGGAGCTCCAAACTGACTTAAGTTCACTTTACAATGCCCAAATCGCTGAACTATTTGAAATACAATTCTGATGTAAAATATATTGCTACTTAATTTGATATTTTTTGGCTAATCTTATTTTGTTACATACTTAAAAAAATCCCAAATAGGGAAGAAACATTTTTACTTATGAAACTACTTTTAAAAATGACGAAAACTTCCTTATATGCATAATATTTACCTAGATTCATCTACAAATGTCTGCAATATATTGAGAGAATGTGAAATTTAATAAGATCAATACAATAAAATAAGAAAAAAAGAATACAATTCAGATGAAATAAAATTTAGCAAAAAAATATTTTGAAAATCACTAGGGAAGGAGGAACTGATTTTCCAGAATTAAAATTTCATTTACTGTTAGAAAATACTTTCCTTAATCACAGCTGGAGCTTCAGTGATCCACCAGAAGATGTGATGAAAAATCGTACGATGGACGAAGATAACAGCCCTCACAATCTGCAAAATGTCATCATCGTAACCAAGACTCCAATTTTTAACAATTCAGCAAGGCTGGCCGGACAATAAAAAAATGTGAGCAGTTATCACAGTTTCTGTAGGTTCTCCTACCCTCTATATCAATTTTCAATCCTCTGTTATGGCCAGTTCCATCTGTGGTTTCAGTTTAAGTCAATGTCCACTGATGTTATGGAGCTGGTGCTTGAATGTTCCTTCAATTTGTATTTGGCACGGCATTTGCATCCAAGAGGGGAATATCTACGTTATTATTATTGCTATTTTGAGCCTCTTTTGTCAGTTTATCTATGTCCTCATTAGCTGTGATGTTGACATGCACTAGCAACCATTGGAGAATGCAAACCTAATCTAACTCTTGAACTTCTTTAACACTTGGATACCAATGGTGATAAGGGAACTTCCATCCAGGATTGCCTGTACAGCCTTTGAATCAGAGAAAATAATGAGTCCTTTTGCTTGCTCAGGAATGGAAAAACTGGGAGAGTTGGCAGATATGTAATGATAATAGAAATAATGTAAACTTGGACATCAAATAATTTAAATCCTAGCAAAAAATACATAATTGAAATTTATTAACAAGCTGCCATTTGAGACTACTGCCCCTGGTAAGCATATAGCTGTGGATGGGCTGTAATAATCTTCCAATCTGTTAAAACGCTGTTTAATGCCTTATATTTATGAAAACTGTACTAGCAAATACTCTACTGCCAATTAAATATCAAGACATTCACGGTAATAAAACAGTATGTTCAAGTACATGAAAATATTTGTTGATATGAAAAGAAATACAACATATACAAATTCAATAACCATTGAGCTTTATTATCATAGAAAATGCTGGTTAACAAGGGAAAAATCTGGATTAAAAATAATTTTAACAGATTTAATTCTACTGTTTGAAAAATTATCATAGGTATAATCAAAAACAGGGCTTATCTTAAATTTGTCATAATTAGTCTTAGTTTTTAAAATCTTATCTTACAGAAGAGAAATAAAAACACGTAGTTTCAAATAACCTATATGATATAAATGTATTTTTATTAAAATGAAGTGAATACCAATACACTTGCTTGATTTCATAACCGTCATTTTTTCTATATACAGTAGACTCCGGATTATCCAGTATCAATGCCTTCTGTTTAAGGAAGTGTTGCAAGTATACATACTAAGTCATGTATACAGCAAAATATAAAACAACTATTTATATGTGCTAACAGGAGATTACATACAATATTTTACATTACACACCTTATTCTAATCTTTTATATACAAAATTGGACATAAAAATTAGTTGTTCTGATAAAGTGTATAACTGCATTTTCATTACCTGTAATATATGTCTAATTTCAAAATTCAGGATGACAGGGCCAAGCACACAAAAAGTATAACATAAATTCACATTAATCATGATATAGTATGTTATTATTTTATGATCATGTTTAAAAATTGCTAAGGAAAAACAATGCAAACACAGAAACTGATCACAGCAGCATTTCAAAATTTTCAACTTTACAAATATAAAAATTGGTTATAAAGCTGGATAACATGCTATTGCTATCATAATGAATCTAATAGAACAAGATTCTGCAAAAATATATGAATACACTTTTGCAATAAATGATCAATAAATGCAATTCTCACCCATAGTAAAATTTCTGTTAAAGCCTACAACACTATTCTATTTTTCAAAGCTAACTGTGTACAATTTGTGGCCCCTTTGCAATTAGTTATAGAACATTATGGAAGAAGTTACATGAATAAGTATATGATAAATGGCTACATGGATGAATGCTAACAGTAAGCTTAATTATTCAATTCAGGATGTCATCTATGATGACAACACATTAAAAAATCACTCCTTGGCCCAAAATTAATATGATTTATTATTTAACCTCTTTGCATCATTAAACTTTAAGACAACTGGTTTTATTACAAATATAATGACACAATTGATATTTAAAAACACAACCAATTTTTAAAATATACTTTCAACAAACATTTTTAATTTTACTTAATTCCTTTCCATTTTTGATTGTTGTATAACCAGGAATCTACTGTTAAAAGAAAATGCAATACAGAATCATTTAAAGCATAAAATTAACATTCTAGCTTAAGTTCAAGATAAAATAAAAAATAAGGTACCAAAAAATTCAGCCTCTTTGAGAGTGTTACTATCTCCATATTGCTCAAGAAAATAGAAAAATAAATTCTCCATAAAGCAATTTTTTTATTAAATTTACATTATTATTACATGAGACGGAATTTTTAGATTTAAGAGTAAAATATAAAACAGGTTAGCATTAAAATTCAACGAAAATTATTTTGAACTTTAATTAAAACTTATGTTGTGGAATACTTATCCACATTTTAAGTACTGATTTTTGGGAAAAAAAATTTATTTACAACTCAAGTTGGTTACTTAACCTGCAAAACATTTCTTATAAAAATTACCTATACATAGTTCACCTCTTGATGCAACACAAAAACTAAGTAGAAAATGGCAAAATCAATTTATGAAAAAAATTCGTACATAAATGACTGTAAAGCAATTTTATTAATTGTTGCAAATATGTACCATCTGTTATTTATGCACATATAGAAAAAGAAAAAAAAAATTGTTGGTTCACTAACTAGAACATTTTTAAGTTGAAAATTACAGCATTTTTACTTTAAAATTTTAATTAATATTAATGTATACTATCTCATACATTCACATGAAAACAAACATCAAACATAAAATGAAAAGTTGCATGAGTAACTAAACTAGACTAATTCATGTTTTAACAAACTTAAGTCACAGAAGAAAACTAAATATTCAAAAGAAATACCAAGATGTCAAGTATATTTTTCTCTATTTTATTCCAGGAAAATACGTGTTAAAAAAACTGAAAACCAACAGTGGAGTTAACAAAATGGTACTAATTTTATTTCTTGTTATGTCACGTCTGAAAAAAATTTTTTCAAGGAAAAAATGGTAGGCAGTATAAAATGTCAATGAATTGCTAAATTTGTTTTCCCATCAGACTGTATGCACATAAGGCAAAAGACAAGCTGATCATATGAATGACATGATCTTGATACCCAGCATAAAGATGTAGCGTAACACATAAAAGGTAACAATCTAAATTGTTTCTTTTTCAAACAAGATAAATGTTTCAAAATAATAATCAAACAAAGTTCAAAGTTTATAGTCTTACATTCCAATCTGGCAATCTTGAATCACAGTTCCCCTCAAGTGAAATAAAATGCAGGTGCACACATTATATACTTCTACAGGAAAAATATCATTTGCATCTGCAAACCTTTTCATCGGATAAATTATCCTGAAGGAAAGAAACAAATGAAGCAACAATTGCAAGGCAGGAATGTAGCCTATAAACCAGTAATTCAGTTCTTAAGCATTTATTAGTGATGGGAAATCATTAAAATCATCCACACGAGGTGCAGACTGCTGCCCAGCTTTTATTTTAGATGGCTCACGACCTGCACCACGGCCTCTGTTTTCTCGAGCACGATCTTCTCTAGGAACATCACGATTACCACCACTTCTCGGCCCTCCTCTTGCTCCTCGCCCTCTTCCACGACTGCCACGACGAGAATCGCTGAAGTTGATTTGAATATCCAGGAGTTGACGATGCTGCCCTTTGCGCCCAAAGTCTTCGTCTTCAACTTCATCATCTTCATCTTGTTCCTCATCCTCATCTTTCAGTTTCTTCTTCAAAACGTAAGATTTTTTCCACTGCTTGTCGTCTTCACCTTCTCCAGGTTTGCGCAAATTGTACTTCGGAACAACTCTCTTGGCTTCCTGCTCCCGTTTCCACTCATCAAGGGTCATCTCCCGCACAGATTCTTCCACTTGCTCCTCTGGAACTTGATCATTTTCTTTGAACTCTGAACTTTCAACACCTTCATTAGTAATTTTTCCAAATGAGTCATCACTCTTGCCAAACTTTGAAGTTTCAGCTACTGGCTCATCATCAGCCCAGTTACCAGATTCTCGTGGCTTGTCACCACTGGCATCAAATTCCTCTTCATCCCAAACTGTATCATCTCTTCGCTGGTTAATATCGCTTCTGATATCTCCCCAATTATTAGGCCCAGCTCCATCTCTCTTATCAACTGGCCGTACGCCAGTTTTATCACTGCCACTATGGCGATCAAATATACGCCGATTTCTATTCTCAGCATTTCCAAAATATCCTCTTCCACGATCTCTCCCTCCGCGTCCACGGAAACCACCTCTTCCTCTACGAAATTCACCATCTCGTTCCTTTGACTCTGCATTAAAAAACTGATCATCCCGATTCCGAAAATTTTTTCTGTCTTCTATATCTTTTGATTCTTGGAAATTCGTGGAATTCCTAGCTGGTCGTTCACTTGATTGCTTTCCTCTGGATTTGTTGGCTGCATCTACATTTTCTGTGGGTTTAGCCGCTTTCACAGGTAAATTTTCAACAGGCTTTTTAGGCGACACAACAGACGCAGGTTGTTTCCCAGATTTCACAACTTTACCTTTGCACTGAGTTTTATCAGTCTTACGCTTTTGCTTTTCTTCTTCCTGTTGCCTTAGTATCTCCAAAGGATCAACATCTTCGTCATAGAATAAGGCATACCTGTTTTGTACTCCTATACCATGTGCTAATGCGTTCTCCATGTTGGTGCTAACAAATGATGAAAAAACTGTCGGTATAGAAGATTTAAATGAACAAAATGGTTTTCACATTAATCAAATTTTAGACTGCATTAAAGAGAAGAATCGGTACAAATCGCTTTTTTTTTCTTAAAGAGGACAGAGGAGAGATTATGCACAAAAGCCTTACTCGCATGAACGGGAACAAATCACAGTCACAGTTTAGAATGCAAAATGTAGTGTTTAGTAGCATTTCTCCAAAAATGGAAATAGCATCGAAAAAGAGAAAAATACTTGCACATTTATATTAGTATATATATATATATACTTGCACATATTTTAAAACGTGCTATTAGATATGATTAATAATTCCAAAGTATTTAATAAATTTTAGAAATCTTTTAAAGGAAACTCCATGAAGTAATCAATATGAATAAAGGAAAGCGTCAAATGTTTGCTGGAGACTGATAAGCTTTAGGTTTTAAATGGAAAATACAATTTAAATTTAAATTAATAACATGATTGAAATTGAAATGAATAATATAACTGGAATTTAAATGAATAACGTGACTGAAATATAAGGAAATTTATCAGTTTTTAAGCTCAGCTGCATCATTTCTGTTAGTTAGAATTTAATGGAAAATTCAAAATGGAATTTTGTATGGAAAAATATTGAATATTATGATTATGATAATCACCGTTTCATCACTTAAATACGGAGCCTTTAAAGTAATAATAATAATAATAATAATGTTACAGCTGTAAAGAAGAACATCCTGTAAACGTGCTGTTTACCTTATGCCCTTAGCTACGGTGTCTGCTATTGAAAATATTCTAGAGCTAAAGCAATGGCTTTGTATTTGACTTGTTACAGGTATATTTTGCATAAAAATAATGCAGATCTAAATTTTAACAATTTAAGTTAGATATGTATTTAGGTTAAACAGTAAAATAAAATACAAATCACGAATTTTTAATGAATTGGAACTTTATTATTGTTCTTTATTTTTCCATGGTAGGCATTGAGATACTAATCTTTTCACCATATAACAATGTTGTTAGCGTATCCCTTTAAGAAAAAAGCCTAGAATATGAGAGCATTGACTAAATTGTTTTGCGTGGGATTTGGCAGATTGGAGAGTCGGCCTTCAAGTCTTTGAAGAATTTCTCATTACCAGCTTTTCCCAATTATTAATCCAGATCTGGGTATTTTTAAGCCAGATTTTGATCTTTCAACCGTGTTTGTATATTCGGCAACTTTTGAATAACACACTTCTGTAATCCCTTTGGTCTTTTTTTGGAATCTACATTTTTTACAGGTATTTTGTTATATATTGAGCTGTTTGAAACATCAGCTAGACTGGAGATTACGGGCCAGTCATCAAATGAAATGCCTAGTGTAAATTGAGTAAGTTTTCTGTGGAAGTAAAAATCCTTAGTTTGGCATAATTCATTAAAAATTTTTTAATCTGAGCCATAAAATTGAAACCATTAATGTTGACAAAAATTTTTAAAAATGCAATATATATCAGAATAAAATGTTTCCTTATGCATTGTTACTGCAGAAAAGTAGAGTAATTTATCAGTAAAAAACAAGTGAGGAAGTTAGCAACACAAGTAATTCCAGCTGCAACAATTTTGGCCTTCTCACCTGTCAGTATAGTTAGGGCCATGGACAGATTAAACATATTATTAATTCAAAGCAAAATAAACTTACATTTAGTTGTCTCTCGAGAGAACTGTTATCTTTGATGCTTTGAGTAGCTTATTTATGTCACCTATACTAAACATGATAACAGCATATATGTGCATACATATTATATTTATTTGAAAACAAGGGATATGCATACATGCCATATTTTGATTCATGTTTTTTATCTTTTCTGCTAGAAAGGGAAGGCAAAATGTTAAGGAACATTTCCAATTTAGTGACAAGAAGCAGGACAACACTCTTTGCCACTAAGTTTAAATTGTGCTACAGTAGTTAGACCACACTGATGAATTCCAGTTGATATTAATGTGGTGGTTTCCTAACTTCCCAGGCATTAATTGTGCTGAGCACATCAGGGAGTGTTAACCCAGACCTGGCCAACTATCACCGTACAAGTATTACATAATCTGTGCTTGCAAATCGGGTATGATCTGCTTCTGTGCACATACTAAGAAATTTTAGAGCCCTGCGATGACAATTTGTAGCTATTTTATCTGCTTAAAGTGGATAGGTGGTCATAACGTTTTGGTTGATCAATATTTCAAGTAAGGCAGTAATTATAGCATAAGATAAAATTTTATGAATTTTAAGAGTTTCAGTGTATTTTATAAAATCCAAAAATTTCAGGTTTTTCTTTTACTATTTCTTAGTTTCTATTTTAAACATTAGATTTTTTTTATGTTTCAATAATATTTTAATAATTTAGTGAAATGAATTATGCAAGAATATTTTTATTTTGCATTTTAAACTAGAATCTGAAATCCTGATTTACTCCAGAAGATTCCAAATCTATGTAGTAATCAGAACACGCTTGGTTTTTTTTTTTTTTTTTTCATGTTTTTCACCACTACCTGCTTACTGGAAGTTTACTTGATCTAGCGAGTACAACATGCTGATTGCTGTATTGATAAATTAAAAAACTTGTATGCTGTGATCCTAACTTATAGTTATTTTTTTTAAATAATTTTTGTGAAGAACTTTCTTCTTTTAACTTTTTAAATACAAATAAACCTTAATTGAACAATATTTTTTTTAATTTATTATTTTAGATATTTGGGAAGACAAAATATTAAACAGATTTTGTCATCTATGTCTGCATTTAATAGGTATGTATATACTGTTGTTATATAAATATATTATCACATGTATAGCCATTTTTGAAATTCTTTATTAAACTGTAACCATGCTTGTTAACAAACTTAATTGCTCAGTCTGCAATGTGTATATTTTAAATACTGCCAAAAGCTTATGCAGTAGCTACTCTAACAAGAAATGATACATACTATTCCTTCGATTTTGAAGCTGTCTGGTGATCACTGGTGACAGCTTTGGAATAGTGCTTTATAAGTGTGACATAACAGGACAGTCATCTGTGCTTTTATTAGATCTAAGCCTGACTGATTCTCAATAAGCACTGCTTTTTTTTATGAACAAGGATATAAATTAACTGCTATTGCTGCATATTTTTTCTTACATTTTGAAAGAAATGATTAAAATTTGGGACCTATCTCCTACAGAACAGCTAGCAGTGAATTATTTTCAAGTTATGGGATCCTAGCATCAAAAAAAGTTTGTGTTAATAGACACGATATGGTCAGCTGAATATGGTTCACAAAACAGTAATACATTGAAACAATTAACCTGCATGAAATATGTCCTCACAGTGCTCTAAACAGAACATCCAGTAAAATCTGAGGGTATACCAAATAAAAGAACTCAATGAAAGTGTTTATACAAAATGCAAAACCCTAGAGCAAGATTTCCATCTGTTTTCATTTCTTGATAGTTATCAATTTTCACAAGTGCCGTAAACAGGGTTCGGGAGCGCATGTTGCAGCATAAGGGCCCAAAGCCATTGGAGGCCCGTAAATGTTTTATCATGCTGAATTACATTTACATGTTGACATGTTAAATGAAAATTTGCTTCTATAAAATATGAAAATAATATGATAAAGGACCATTGGAAATACAGAAAACGAGCAATGCAGCTGTGTTATGTACATTGCACAAAAATAAAAAAAAGGGGGAGGCAATTCTATATCCTTTATTATACTGGGCTGATTGAAGAAGTTCAAATTGCGTTTTTCATGTCTCAAAAGGGCAACTTAGGATATTTATATATAGCATTGTTTTAATATAGGTATTCTGACACAAAATCGGACTTTTTTCTGAAATGACATGCCTATTTTTTCCCATATTTTGATTCTACAACTCAAATTATGCCTAAATATTAAATTTTGTAAAATTTGGTGTGAAATTGACAGAGAAATTCAAAAATTTATCTTGGTGGATTTTTTTCAGTTTGTGCCAAGAAAATTCACTTGGTAAACTTCTTAATTTATAGCAACCTATTTTGCTTTCTCTTTTTTTTCACTGTAATGAGCAGAAAAAAAGTCATCATTCATACCTTCGAATAATTTTAACAAAGTACATTAATCACATTTGGCGTTATTATTGCATATAACATATATGCCAAATTTCCGAATGCACCAATATGTAAATTCATGTATGTCTTAGAAAATGTTGAACAAAAACTCTAATTTATGCAGGTACGCCTAAAAATAATCTACTTTAAGGTGATGGTAAAAATTTTATAGGTTTTTACAGAATGGAATATACAGAATTGTTTTGAAAAATTTATAAAAAATATTTAAAAATACAAGTTTTAAAATACAATTTAAAATAAATCATAAAGAATGTGTGAATTATATTTTGATTAAGCTTAAATTCCGAATTCTAGAAGAAAGCATCAAGTAAGTTTAATAAAGAAAGAGATATTAATAAATATATATGAAATTCAATTAACATTGAAGAGCTAAAATTTTTAGAGCTAATTTTTTAAAAACTATTAGTGCAATTTTTACAGAACTTGACAGTTTGGCATAGTTTGAGTCATAGAATCGAAATAAGGAAAAAAAGAAATGGTATATCTTTTCAGAAAAAGTTAAATTTTATGTCACAATATCTATATTAAAACAATGCTATTTATAAACATAATACAAATCCTAAGTTGTGCTTTCAAGACACAAAAAATGCAAGTTGAATTTTGTCGATCGGATCAGTAGAACAGGAGATATAGAACTGTCCTCCCCCTTTTTTTTTTTTGCGCAGTGTACATCAGAACTTCAACTGAAAGCAAATTTGAATACAAAATGCAGAAAGCTGCTCATATCTGTTTTGATTCTCAGATGAACACTTTCAAATCGTTAGTGTTAATTGGTAAAAAATTGATGCTGAAGCTTGTAGAGACATTAGGTTATTAAGAAACACGAGAGGTGAAAAATAAGCAACGCCTTCACCGGGAATCGAACCACGGACCTCTCGGTTATGGGTCGAGCATGCAGAGCACTACACCATGAAAGCATGTGAAGAAGGCGGGAGAAATACCTTATATACTCCCCCTTTTAAAGGGCGACTGGGGTTTGGGGACCCATTCGCCAAATCCAGGTGGTGGAGAATCATTATCCACCACCTTTTTAGTTTGGGCGCCAGTTGTAGAGACATTAGGTTATTTCGGAGCAGGAGATATGAAAAATGAGCAACACCTTTGCCGGGAATCGTACCACGAACCTCTCGGTTACGCGTCGAGCGTGCAGACCACTACACCAGGAAGGCATGCGGAAAAGGCGGGAGAAATACTTATAAGCTTATTGTGAGAAGTTCTAAATTTCTCAGGGCGAGCATGTAGCAAGATGGAAAAAATTAATGTATGGAATATCAGGACCACCTGTACCTCACTAAAACGAAAGTACTTCTATTTAGAACTCCTGGAAGTTTTTTGCTAAAACTTCCAGAACTTCTACTTTCAAGAAGGAATTTTGAATTAGCGCCACATGTCAAATTTCTCATAAGTTAAAAGTATGTTAGCATAAAGATTACTAACACTGGTAATAAAATCTTAATTCAGTATGATTAATAATGTAATTAACAATTGTTGTAAATGTATTTTTAGTCTCTCATATCATACAGGAATATGATACATTATATGGAATGATTGCCATTGACAAAATTGATTTAATACTGTCATCAACTGTTGCCTTTCATAAGAGTCATTGTAATGGAATGGTTGCTTTAATAAGTCATGTCTCTATTAGCATTATCGGAAGCTTGATGTACAATGGACAAACGTTCATCTTCCATCTCAGAGAAAAATTAAAAATGATAAACAAAAAGTAATTATTTTGCATTTTCTTGAAAAATGAAGAGTCCCAGCAAAATGTTCTTAAAAATATCAAATGATTCCTATTCACATGAAATTTTAATAGCTTTAAAAGTTTTTCATGCATGATTAATTGTAATTTTAAATAGATGGTGGCTACTTAGGCATGCAACTATGAAAAGCTTTTACCTCTCATTGGGATGCCCAGTGGCCTTTGGCGTGGTTAAAAATAAGCATGTAGTGCTTATTTTTAATTACTTTCAAAATTACAATTATTCATGTACACAAAAAGTGTACTCGAACATGATGTGAAAACCAGTTTAACAACCTGTCGAGCTGGCGATTGAATCCAGTGAGATGGCGAGAAGATGGTAATGTTGGAGAGATCACTGAAGTAATCATAGTAGAGAGCAATTTAATGGCCTAAGTTCTCATAAGGAATTCAAGGGATTTAATTTTCAGAAATTATCTTGCGAAGGTAAAAGTTCAAATTGCAATATGAACTTGCAACCAGAGTTTTCAGATGATAAGAAATCTTTAGAATTTTAAATAATTTTAATATGCAGCATTGTGATGAATAGTATGTGGTCTTTTATAAGGCTGAATAATCGTTGGATCATAGCTAGCAATGTGTTATAAGAATAGCTGGAATTTAAAATTGAAGTAAAGAAATTATGATAGCTGATTAAAATGAATTCTTGAGCATTTGGTAGCGTCAGATCTTCATGAAGTGGAAAATTATGAATAAACCAGGGCATATATTAGTAATGGTTCTAAGAATTCTGTTTCGGAAGACAATAATTTTCTTATAGCTTTTAGGAGCAGTTGCTCAGATAGGAGATCCATAGAGTAGAATAGGTCGAATTAGTGAAATGTAAAGAGTTCTTTTTAATTGAAGGTGAAGTTTTGAGTGTCTTCCTATTAGATCATAAATTGCCATATATGCTGCATTGGCTTAGAGAGAGCATAATTTATGTGTTCTTTAAATACAAGTTGATTATCCTGTATGATCCCAAGGTATTTAATGGAGTTAGCTGTAGGGATAAGTTCGTTGATGAGGTGTAATTGTTGTATCATGTGTGAAATGATGTTATAAGTTATTTTTCTCTTTCTTTCAGCATGCCTTCATATAATGGTAACACACTCAGAGCATATTTGAGAGGTCCATGTTCAAGTCCTGGCAAGAGCATTGCACATTTTTCACATCTCCTGCTTCAAAGTAAACTAATGGCTCTACATTGTAGAAAAGCTTCTAAAGCTTTTCATACGTTAACCCAAATAAGAATATTATCTAGAAGCTTCTTAGAAACACTGAAACCATTAATGAACCTTTTCATAAATGTATTATTTATTATTTTTTTTAAATTTACATTTGTATTAGAAATATTTTATGTATGTTTATTTCTAATCAGAGACATGCCAAGTGTTGGCTGAGTAAGAAATAAGAAGAGAAGTAAAATTAAATTGCAGTAAATTAGCAATTAACGAAAAAAGAAGTAAACTGAAGCTTATGCAGTTTTTAAATTACTTTAAATTAAAATGTGTAGGGATGATACTATTTTGAATGCATTAAAGAGGGAAGTTATATTTTTTAATTTTAATTTTTGAGGAATAATACTTTTATTTTTTCCGCCCACAATAACGTAAAATCATAAGAACAAATGATATAATAACACATAATAATTAATAATAAGACAATGAGAAAAATAAATTTAACTATAGAAAGAGTAGAAGGGTTGTTGCTTATGTCAGTTAGTGCTTTTTTCAGGTGGAAACTGTTTGCCACAATGCCAAGCTTCATATCAGGAAGATTTGAACATTTTTCAATTCCTTGGAGACTTTCACATTGCTGGAAATATTCTATCCAGTCTTTTTCAGTGGATGATAATTCATAGAGCCACATGCAAGACTCAAAAAGAGAATTTTGAGAATAAAAGTGGTCACCTAAACATAATGAGATGTGATTGGCAGATAAAAGGAAAGTATTTGAGGAGTAAAAAAATTTAAACAATTTATGTGATTTTTCTACAGAAATTGACAGTGCCCTTACCAAGAATAGAATGTATGACCTTTCCAGTGAAAATTTTATTGTGCAAGAAAAATATATTTCAGGGTACCCCTTGGCAAAAATTTCCAATTTTTGGGTGCCATTTCTGTTTACGTGCAATCCACTCCCAAGTAAATGATGTCCAAAACAGAATGCAATAAACATAAAACATAAAAAAATTGTGATCTTTATAAATTGAATTTTAAATAAGAATAAAACAAGGAAATAGCATAAAGGTGGAACTGCGTGTTATCTAATCTGTGTGGTACAAAAAGGAAATATTGACTTACCTTAATTAGAAATTTCTGTGTCTTTGGTATGTGACACTCAGAATTCTTTAACAGCATCCAAAAACTGTAAAATTATCTGAACTAGAACCTGTATATTGTCATCACAACTTAAATTCACAAAAATATCCTCCATAGTGCCGGACTGTCGGCAGCATTTCTCTCAAAAATCCCTTTTTATTACACTCCACATACCTTCGATAGTGTTGATATAAGCTCCGGTTTCCGGATCTTTAAATGTCAGTGTGTGGTTTATTGAAAGGTGAACAAAGCCATTTATATCTTCATTTACACACCAGTCAGTCATTGCTTTCATTCCCATTCGTTCCAAATCGTACAGAAACTTCAGGTTAATCTTATCACCGCTAGCCATTATATGGTGTAAAGCACAAAATAAGCAACGTACTTCATAATCAACATTCAACACAGAAATAAGCCTTGAGAAATATTGTCCCAACAGTCAAATTCAATGTTAATTGTGCATTACAACCAATCATGTCCTGATATGGTTTCCAAAGCATACACCATAAAATACTCAGGTTACGATGAATAAACAACAACTTGGCAATAAATGAAACAACTACTTGCTAATAATCCAAATGGTATTCCAAAATATAGACTAGCCTATTGTGCTTATCATTAGCTTACCAGTGCATATCAGAAGAATGCATTACTTCCTTATAAATTCATTACTTTAGAAATGCTTATTTAATTTTAATAATTTTTCATTATGTTTTTCATCCTTAGCACCTTGCCATTCAACACGTCTGCGGTAATACAGACTGGAGAAACATTTTTTGAGAAAAATGAGCGTCTGAAAAGGCCACTTTCTCCTCATTTATCCATATACAAGTAAGCAACTGTTCTGTCTACAGTGATGATTTTCAAGGGAAGATAATATGGGAAGGTGTTTTTCCCCCCCTGTATTTAGAATGCACATGCCATATGTGCATGTATGTAAAAGATTTTCCTTTTGGCTTTCACCATATGAAAATATTTTTAAAAAATTTCTTATTTTTTTAAATTTAAAATTGCTATCTTTTTATATTTCTTCTATAGTGTTATTCAATTTTTCTGCCAGAAATCAGTAAATTTGATTGCATTCAAATATATATGTTAACTATTTCAAATAAATTGTGAATCCCATGTAGTTAAACGTTTCAGATAAACATTTGAACGTATGTTAGTTAAGCTCAGACATTTCAAATGATAACTATTTTTAGCAATAGAATTATAAGTAGATGCCTGTGTCATTTTTAAGCAAAATAATATTATACACGGGTTATCATAAATTAAGGAAAATTCACAAAAATAGCAATAACTCCATAAAAAATAAGCCAAACCATGTAAAATTTGAATATGCTGCCAAATAAGAGTAGCCGAGTAAAACTGCAATATGCAAATTAGTGACGCAGCACTCGGAATACGTCATCGGCGAGGAGCATAAAAGTCCATGTTTGAGAGCAGCCCCACATATTTCACTGTGATGGTGACATCACAAATCTGAGATATCCAATTTGTAACAATAACCTCCATCATTTGTCTGCAGAACTACAATAGAGAGCCACTAGGAGACTAGAGGCAGGACAAACATGGCCAGATGGCTGAATATGAGTCCTTCTGTGGTTCATAGACTTTGGAGGCAATTTCAAACCACAGATTCGACATCTAGGCCCAAGGCCCAAGGCGTTGACTTCCGGAGTACCTTTGCAATTAAATGCAATTACCTCCACAACATGATTAAGAGAGACTGAGATAATTAAGAGTAAACAATAGCAGAGTACAGTAGACAGAAAGTTTAAAGATTAATAGGAGCAGGAAATAGATAAGAGGTCCAACCATTGGACAGGGAATCTTCGAACTTCTTTCACTGAGTGAAAAGAAGGGTGAAGAGGAATTAGATAGAGATCGTTCAATCTTCCTAACTTTCATAGAAAGTAGGAAGATCGAGGAGAAGAATAGGAGGATTCCTGAAAGCATTGTGCTGAAGGAATGAAAGGAAAGTAGTTACGGCCGGAAAGCTGGATAGCCCCAGGGCTCGGGAAAGGTCGTTAAGGTATTCGACATCTAGGAGGTTCAGCCAAGGACGGCCAACTGCTACGAGCGCCGATGACCAATATTTAACATTATGTGCATACAGTCATAGAACCGCTACTCTGACTCTTCTTAGATCCTCCCTTGCTGCAGCCACTGGAAGGTTGGTGTCAACGTCAACTGTGTGTAGAAGGCTTCACAAAGTATGCGAAGCGACCAGCCATTTGCATGCTGCTCATGTCATGCCATAGGAGAGACCATTTGCAGTTAGACATGACAACATGTCCACTGGACGCCTGATCAATGGAGGGCTGTTCTCTTTATGGATGAGTCCAGGTTTAGTCTAGAAAGTGATAGTAGGCATTATTTGATATGGAGAGAACCTGGAATCCATTATCATCTGTCAAACATCCGTGAAAGAGATGCATACGGAAGAGGCAGTGTCTGTGTTTGGTGTGGCATCTCTTTGGGTGGACGTACAGACCTGCATGTCTTTCCAAGGGGAACTGTGAATGCTCAGGTTTATAGAGATGACATCCTTGATGCTTATGTGCGCCATATGCCCGAGCAATAGGTGATGCTTTCCTGCTACAGGACGGTAACGCAAGACCACACAGGGCTCGCATCGTAGATGATTATCTTCAATAGGAAACAATTATGCGCATGGAGTGGCCAGCTCGATTCCCGGACTTGATTCCTATTGAGCACGTTTGGGACGCTTTAGAGAGACAACTAGCTGCTCTTAATCCATCCCCTCACACCCTTGCTGCACTTGCAACTGCTTTGCAAGAGCAATAACTCTTGCTTCCTATGGAACTGATAGACCACATAATTGTAAGTATCACACATCACTATATGTGCTGTATTGCTTCTAGAGGCGATCATATTCCATATTGAAGGTACTCTTCCTATAGCAAACTGACACCTTCAATTTGTTCATTTTATACATGGCCTAATTTCTATACTACCATAATTTTTGGTTATTTCTTTTTATGTTATTTTATGGCTTACAAATGTCGTATATTGTGGGTAAGTTTTTCAGTAATCGTGATTTTTGTGATTTTTCCTTAATTTGTGATAACCAGTGTATTTCAGAAGTTAATTAGGATTTGAATATTCAGACCATATGAAGGAGAGAATTTGAAATTTTAATGAAGCTTTATTGGAGTATTAACAATTTTTACTGGTGCAGAGAAAAAACAAAATATTAAAAAATAGTTCATTCTGCTTAATACAGAGAAAATTATCAAGTATTACTAAGTTGCTAAGTTAAGGTTACAAAAATGGAATGCTATTATCTATTGTTATAGCCTTTGTTACTAGTATTTAAAACTCTCCAGTCTTAAGAGCAGTGCTGGAATTGAGGTTTGCATTACAGTTAATTACAGATGATAGAGAACTAGAATATAATGAAAATTAATAAACAATTTAACCACAATTTGTGAAATATTAGCTAGCACCTTGTACTGAACCATTTTCTTTATAAAAATATATGTAATGTAGTGCAATAATACTCTAATTAAAATGCATGAATGTTGAAAAAGAGCTGCTTATAAAAATATGAAATTAAAAAAAAAAAGGAGTGACATGTAAATAACTGATGTTTCAATCTCAGAAATCTAAGTTTTACGTATTGTCAGGATTGATCAGTAAAAAGTTTCTCTAAGAATACTAAAAATTCTTTTGGGTTGTGCTGTACTTTATCAAGTACTTTTAAAATTTACTGAAGTTTTTTATGTTTCTCATTTTTGGTAACTTACCAACTTTTATAATTTCATTTCATACAATATAATGGAAATTTTGGTATGCAATCAATGAATGTAGATACTTGAAATGATCTCTTGGACTGGCATTTATTTCATAATCCATCTTTTTTACATAATACAGTAGTATCTCCTGTAAAGGACACCTCTATTTAAAAGCCAATTCTGTTGGTCCGGGTCCCTTTGAATTAGGCATATATTTACCTTTTAATAAGGGGCACCCACATTTAAGGGACAAAACATCTGGTCCAGTGGGTGTCCCTTATTGGGAGGGTACTACTGTATATTGAGATAGCTTATTTATATGATAATAATATATGTGTCTATATATATATATATATAGGCACACACTTCTAAAGAATGCAAAATTACAGAGGGGGAATTTTTATCAGTTTTGAAAATTAGAGATGATTAATTTTTAGGCTGTTTTATTCAGTATTAGTTTTCAATACCATATCATACATTAAAATTAGTTGTTGTTGTCTTGTAATTCATGGAAGGATGGTAGTCTCAAGAAGGTTGGACTTCTACTTCCACCCCAGTTTTGAGGGAGAGCACCCCAGGTTGTGGTCCAAGGGTCTCCCACTCCTTTTCCCTATCAAACTACACAAGAGGATTTTTGGTTTGCCATATATTTAGAGTGCACCCATGCTACAAAGACATTATGCATTTACAAAACTGATGCCTTCTCCGACATTCGAACCCGAGCCCTTTGACACCGGAGTAGGCTCCCATAACCACTATTACTGTCTGGGTGCTGATTAAAATCAGTTACTTCAAAAACTGAAATAAAACTGAAATTATTAACAATGTATAACTGTATAACCAATGGGTTGAGAGAGCGATATTTACATAGAGAGTTTTAAATAAGACATTGATTTTTTGTGTACTGTGAATATGCTTATAGAGCAAGCAGTGTGAATGGAAATCGAAATAAATTTCTTATCATCTTTCAGAAATTGAAAGCATGTTTATTTTCTAAATTGTTTCAATAGTTATTTTTACATGACATTAATTTTAAAATATATATTTTTATTCTAATGGTTTAATCTGTATTTCTGTGATAACAAATTGAAAATACTGTAATTTTTATATAAATTTTGCTGAAAAAGGAGTATATCTTGGAATCTATGAAGTTTTAAATTTGTGGAATCCTCCATATTACTAATCCAAAGTTCTTTTAATTGCTAATTTAAATAAAAATATTCTTTTTTATTTAAATTAGCAATTAAAAAAGTCTAAAATCTGTTATTAAAAAAATAATTACTAGATTTTATTTTAGCATTTTTATTTTGTTTGTTTCAAATTGAATTTTTTTCCCTATCATTGGTAATACATTTAAAAAGATATGTCTTAGAAATGAAGAAATATGACTGATAATAAGTTGATTTTCGCTGTAGATGCTCTTTTTAAAGGGTGTGATTTATTCAGCTGCTAAACTATTTTAAGACATAGTTGGTCATAATATTAAATCTTGTTTAAAAAACTTTTTTATGCATATTTAATTAAATGTATCATGTATTTTGATAGGAAATAATAAAAAGAGAAAGTCTTCATGTATCTACTGTCAAATGTGAATTTTCTGCTTTTAATATCTTTCTGACATAATCAAATAAAACTGGTCCAGCATTAATAGGTTTAAAATAATCCCATCAATGAGGATTAAGATATCACATGTGATAAACATAGATAAATAAACAAGTGAATATGTGTTTATTGTATTCACATATTTATTTTATGCTACAGATTGTTCCCATCTGGGCCCTTGTGATTTAAAATTCATCAAAGATGGGTTATTTCCTAACCGTGGATCAGTTTCTAATAATATATCAATTGATATTGATTGTGTAGAGTGATAAATGTGTGTGAAAGACCAGAATAACTGTCTAACTAAGAATGTTTTAAGAAGAATGGGAAAAAATGAAACGTCAAGTACAGATGCAGTGGGACTATGCCCTGTGAAACCATTGACATAGATGAAGCCATTGACAAAGCCAGTGCAAAAGTTTGGAAGGATAATATTTGGAGTTTCATTTATAAGCGGTGGTACTTGCTGTGTTGCTCAATCAGTTCAAATATTGTTTTAAAAAAATGAAGTATCAAAAGGTCCCATAGATGCTTTCCTGCCATGAAGAAGAGTGCTTACAATGGGAGTGAGCTGAAATCATTTGCTGCATTATGAAATAGGAGGTGATGCTTTTTCTGTGATGCCTAGAGAGATACAAGAGAATAATGCATATAATTTTATTTTCTAACAAAACAGCAGGCATGCAGATTTACCAGTTATCCCCAACCCCTTTGAAAATTCAGTTTACGATCTATCACCAGTAAAGTTATAAAGGGAATATTTTTTGGACTGTGAAGGTCTTTTGGTTGTGAACTTTTAAAGACATAAAAATGGAGAGAAATGCTGTGTGCTTAAAGACATGCCAAACAAGCTACACAAAACCATAAAATATAAACAACTTAGCATGTTTTTGCTTGGCAGATTTTATTACATGACAGTGCTCGTTCACATATTGCTATTATTATGCAGCATACATTAATTTAGAAAGGACAGGAGGTCTACACCATCCTGCTTATAGTCCTGATTTGCCATCATTGGACTTTTGTTAAAAAATGCTCTGTAAGGGCATTGATTCCACTATGATGAGGACATCATACCTACAACTATCAAATAGTCGAATGAAAGCCAAAATTATTTTTTGCAAGTGGTATTTTTCACTATCTTCACTGCTAGTAACATGTGCATTTGAATACCTATGAAGACTTCTCGTGAATCCTAATGTATTCTTGCTTTTTATGCATTGCTTCATTTATTTCTGCTGTACTTGTGGGTAAACCTTTTTCTTTGTCTTCATGAAGGCACTTGAGTAAGTTTCATTCGGTCACATTATTTTACTTATATATTACAAATACTGCAATATGTTTTAGGCATAAATTAAGATGTATAAGACATGACAATTTATGTGTATGAAAAATTTTATTTCAGTATGTAAAATTTAATTTCTGTGTTGAAGAAATATTTTATTTATCTTATTTTGTTTTATGTGATATAAATAACAAATAAAATGGTTATCATTTGAAGTTGTTTAATTTTGCCTGTTCATTTTAATTTACATGAATTATATTTGATTTTTATTCCAGGCTACAGCTTACATCAATATTGTCTGTTACTCATAGATTTACTGGTTTAGTGCTATCTGGTGGTATGTATTAATATGTGAAATATCAAATTTTACAGTGTTTGTTGTCATAGGTAAAGCTTCATTAAAAAATACTTAAAAAATGTGCAGATTGATGTATGATATTAGCTCATTATCAGTATCAGTAAGGTGTACAAGAATTATCTGAAAAGTATCTGACTTTTGGCCAGGAAAAATGTATTCCTTACATGATGGGATTGGGAGCTGAATTCCTTTGAAAGTAGTCTCTTTGTACCTCCACGCACTTAGCCCACTGATCTATCCACTGCCAAAAACACTTCTAGAAAGTTTCTTTTGGAATGTTATCGATTTCCACCATCACATTCTGCATTATCTCTTCCCTACTTTTAAAACAGGATTTTTTTCAATGCCATCTTCAATTTTGGAAACAACCAGAAGTCACAAGGAGGGATGTCTGAAGAGTAGGGAGGTTAGAGGAATGACTGTAATTCTATGCTTTTCTAATAAAGTCTAGATCAAGTGCAATGAATATGCTAGAACACTGTCATGATGCAATTGCCAGTTTTTTGCCATCCAGAGGTGTGGTCTTTTGCACCAAATTGCATCACAAACTTGTTGGTAGTACATTTTTATCACTGTTTGCCCTTCTGGTGTATACTGGTTATGCTCAATTCTATGAATATCAAAGAACACATCACCTTGATTTTGCTTTGTATCTGTTGTGTTTTTTTTTTTCCACCCTTGCAGATTTGGAATGCTTCCTGTGCAATGATTGTGCTTTTGTTACTAAGTCATACCCGTACACCCATGACTCATTTCCAGTCATCACAGTGTTCAGAAATTCAGGATCAGTGCTGGTAATGTCCAGCAGGTTCTGTGAAACCTCTAGATGGAGTTCTTTAAGCTCTACTGACAGCAAATTGGGCACATTTTACAGCCACTCTGCCCATGTTCAAATCAGCATGCAAAATTGCATGTGGAGAATATTTAGTGATTCCAGCCTCTTTGACAATCTCTCATATGGTCAAATGATGATATCCTATTACCATAGTTTCCACTGTATGAACAACAGCTGCATTCTGAGTGGTTTGTAGCCCTCCTTAACACTGCTTGCTCTCCACTCATATGCAGTCTTTTTTGAATTGGTTGAACAATTCCTTAATTTGTGTTACCCCTTTAGCATCGTCTCCAAACACCTGCTTAATCTTGCGAATTGTTTTGCTTTGAGAATCACCAAGCTTTTGAAAAAATTTGATGCAGAATCTTTGCTCTCCTCTATCAGTCATTTTGAGAGAAATAAAAAATCCAACAGACACATATCACAGCACCTCACTCTGTGGCAAGCAGGCAGTGAATAGCACATTTGAATGCAGAGAAATTTCAAGCATGTACCTTTAAGCTATTTCCTCCCATTGTGCTCATTGATGCCGTCCTAGCATCACTACTACATATGGGAAAATTCAAGGTCAGATCTTTTTTTGGACAGACCTTATATACAGCTTTGCTTGTTTATCCAGCAGATTGCTCCTTTATTATATAGCAGTGATAGCAAACTTTAGGCTTACAAGCAATATGTGGCCCATCAAGGTTTTTTTTTTCCCATAGCCCTGACTAGATAGATAAAATTTATTATTGTTATTGACCAGTAAGTATGCTGAGGAAAATTTATTATTATTATTGACCAATAAATGTGCTGAGGTTCATTTAAGATTTCATTTCGTTGAATTAGTTTGGACATATATTTCTAATGTAAAGATTTCTAAATAATCTTCAAAACTTTATAAAAAGTTTAAGTTTGTAAAATTTCATTCTGTAAAAATAAAATCTATTATTTTATTTGGTCCAATTAGAGTAATGATGTTAATAAAATATGAATATTTTAATTATTGAAGAAAAAAACAATTTCCGTATCTCTCCATTTGAAATTCATAGGAATACAATTCATATATAAGCATTTTTATGAAAAATGAAGCATTTGTTAATTAATTAATTAATTTTTTAAATGTAGAGTTAAGTGTAAAAAAGGATATCAAATTATCAGATGTAAAAGAAATGGCTTCTTGCTATAGTATGTGTTGAAATTGTATCTAATATTCTACAGTTCAGAATAATGAAGTGATAATTAGGAGAGCACAAAATCAAAATATTGAAATATTTGAAAATGATTAGATATACAAGTCTTGCACTATAAGCATAGTTTATTTATATATAATTTGGTACGTTGTTCAAAATAATAATCTGGTTTTGTGTCAAAATACCTATGAGAACAATGCTATATATAAATCTAATATATATCCTAAGTTGCACTTTCGAGACATGGAAAGCCCAAGTTAAATTTCTATAATTGGTCCAGTAGAATGGGAAATATAGAACTGTCCCTTTTTTTGTGTGTGTGCAAGGTGTACATCATGTTTCAAACACCAAACTGATACAAATGTTCATTATCTTTTCAAATACTCAGAATAATACTTTCCCCTTTTTACCAATCTTTAAAACAGTTTCAGACAAATTGTGAGGAAAAGGGAAGCAGACTATTGCACAGGGAATGGCAAGCAATTGCTCCAAAGAAAATGAATGCTGATAACTTGATAACAGTATACACACATAACTGTTGTCTCAAAACTTTTGAATTGTTGAATTAAGTGTTTTTGATAGTAGTTCTTATATAATGTGTAATATCTCAAAATTTGAGCTTTATATTAATAATATAATGTAAGAACTTGTGTATGATAACTATGCAGTTCTTTATTAATGAGTAGCACTGTAATTTTCACATGCCTTTAAGCCTTTTTTTTTTTTTTTTTTTTTTAATAAAATCATGTTCTTTTGTTGAAGAGAGCACACGATTTTATGTGACGTCATTATATGTCGAATTTTTTTTTTTTTTTTTTAGTTTAAGGTTACAATGCTTTTTATAGAAAATCGTGATATTTTTTGTCCAATATTCAATTGTAAAATATATGTTTGTGAGATTTGCCTGCATTAAAGGGACTGAAATAAAATTTCTGCATGAACATAGTATTTTGCCATAAAAGAGCTAAAGGGACTACCTTATTTCTTGGTACCAAAGATCACCTGTCTTGTGGACAGTTTTATGGCATACCGTATTTCCTGGTCTATAATACGCACTTTTTCTTTAAAAGTTTCATGTCCAAAAATTGGAGTATTGTATCATAAGTGATGGTGGCAATGAAAATAGAAACGCTGACATTAGCACAAAGAAAACCAAAGGTGAAAGACTGTTGACTATGAGATATGTGTGTTAACCCTTAGAATGCCAAGGCCTTCGTTCACCTCTTTTTTTTTAAAACCAAAATGTCTGAAATTCCATTTGGGACTCAACAATTTCTTCCCCTTCTGCTCATTAATGAACAAAGTTGTGTGATGTTTCGAATAATACTGTTTCTGTTTCATAACAAAGGAGCTTCCACACTCCCTGAGTATATATTAAGTCACCTTTAAACTAAAGATAAGGAATCACAAAGGAATCCTTTTAGGACAAGATGGTCTTTAATAGAGACGAACCTCTAGAAACTGCACCTTAGGCTATTGTGTATTTTAGGGGATACACAGCTAATGAATGGAAGTTCTGACATCAGTGACAAGTTGTATATTAAATAAATGTTGATTTCAGTAACTTTATGTAATATTTTTCTCCTATTAAATTGTAATACGGAAGTCTAATAAAAACCAGTCCATCAACCAAATAATTCTTTATTTTCTTTATTTAGTTTTTTAATTTTGGAATTCCCAAATCAAGATGTGTAATGGAAATGTCTTATATAAAGGAAAATACAGTTCTTGTTTTGAATCCATTCTTATAATGATCACCATGAAATTTCCAGTAGAATTAAAGAAACAATTCCGCTTATAGCATTTATTAATTTGCAATACAAACATCTATATACAAAACATGTAATGTAATATTTTTTGGCAAGTAAGTCATCCTTCCTTTTTATTAAATAAAATAAACACCAAATTGTGCTAAGGTAGTTGTGATGTGCAAGTACTGTAATTTATGTATAGTTATTTGGATATTGTGGGTGATTGGACAAATTTGGTCGAGAAGTACCAAATATAAGAATTTCATTATCTTGTAGCTGAAGCAGCGCTTCAATTGAGGATGGAAGAGAACAATAATTTGACACAGTATCATTAATATTTGCATCAGTGATTACGAGCATAGACTTATAGAACATATTTTGATGCTGAATGCATGTAGAACATTGTTTACCGAATGGAAACGATTAAACCACATTTAATGTCATATTTTGAAAATTAATTTTCTCCACTAAGGTATTTTGTATTTATTATTTTTAATGGATATTTTTAGTACTTGTTTAAAGACAGCCAGTATCCATGCATGGGCCAAAGTTGCATCAAAAAATCACTATGCTTTGAAACACGTATGGGATTACATTAATATCACATGTAATATCTCAGACAGGTTGGAGTAATTTTGAGCTGCCATCTTCGTCATCAGCACAGCCTTCATATGTTCTGTACTTGTAGTTAATTTATTTTAAGTTAGCTTTTTCTGTTCTTTTCTGTTGATACTTATTTCCTTGAATTGTGAACCTTGAATTATGTATTTTGCCTTATTTAATGTATTATTTTTTCTTTTATTTTCAGTCACTCTGTTAATTGCATTCATAATTAATGCACTATTCAGCTGATTATAACTCAGTTGTACCTGTATTTCAACTATCCACAGTACCCATTTATTGTTCATATTGTGGATACCTATTGACAACACTTAAGTTGTACTTTCTATCTCTGTAATCATCTCCATAACCATCTATCTGTGTAACCGTCCCATCTATCTCTGTAACTGTCTATCTCTATCATATTTGTAAATGCGAAACTGTTCTCCTCACCCGCATTGCACTCTTCTTTCATCGTACACCATTGACTTGTCCAGCATTTGTTTGCACCTCCCCCCGGCACTTGTCTTGAGCACAATATGCATCAAACTGTGTTATGTGGACCAAGTTATTTCTGCCTGTGGGGCTACCTCGCTGATATGCTAACTGCCCCAGTGGATCGGCTGCCTCACTGTCAGTGGAAAGAAAGAAAGTACTGATTTTAAAATACTAAAAATACAAATGCTACATCTGAAGCTTCTAATTCATAATACAGGCATGGCAAATTAAAAGAATAGTTTTATTTGCTTTGTTATTATTTAGCTTACTAAATTTTTAATTAATAACTATAATCATATTTGATACTGTTATCAGAATTTCTTGTTCATTTATGCTAACTCTTGTTTCAAAGATGTTTATTAATTTAAAATATTTTATAAGGTGTAATTATAAACCACAGGGGCAGTTACACTACATTTATTCTTATCATAATTTTCATCAATGAGTAAGTATTAAAAATTCTAATTTAATCAAAAAAATTTAATTTTATTACCAATGGTGGGCACTAGCCATTAGAGGTGTTGGCCACTGCTAAGGCAGGAAGCAGTGTCACTTTATTATGGAGGCAACTCACAGGTGGGCCAGCATTATCTCTTGTGAGGGCACAGACAATTTACATCCGTATGCCTTCTCCAGGATTCGAACCAGGTTCTTCAATAGGGCAGTCAGAATCACCGATCACTTTCCATCAGGGTGGCAATTTAATCAAAATAGAAATGAATATTAAAGGCAAGAAAAATTTTCTGAAAATGGTTCATCATAAATAATTACAAAGTTTGTCAGCTATAGTAAAATAATTTCAAAGTTTGTCAGCTATAGTAAAATAAATACTAAATCTTTTTACAGAGTAGTTAGTGAAATTAATAGTATAAGAAGTGATATTGTAATACTAATATATTGCCAAAAAATAAATGTAACATATGTTCTGAAAAAATATGAAGTCATAGTAGAAGCTATTCCCTCCCCCCTCTGTGACCCTCAGAATGAGAAAAAGAGTTTTCCTTAGCACCACTTTTGTTTTTCTGCTAACTATAACTTCTGTGCTTTAGAAAAGTAATAGTATGAATAACTAATTATAAATGATGTCTGTTTATTATAAATCTAATTATTTGGAACCACTTATTGCTTTCCAATCATTAAAAATTATGGTACTTACGTACTATGACGACTACCTTGGCGACATTTGGAGATAAAAATCTTCATTGGCATTTTTTAGTTTATGTTTATAAATTAAATAAAAGAACTTCATCAAAGCAAATTAATTTAAATTCTTTTAAAAATGAAAGCCCCAATTATAAAAGAACAAAAACTTAAAATACTAAAATCCCGAATATATATATATATATATGTATACATATAAAAAAATGATATACCAAATACGAATAGAAAAAATTAATCTTTTTTATTTTTACTACTGTAAATGATAATTAACAACTTGTTATGCATAATTTTTTTAATAACTCCTTGTTTAAAGTTTGATAATAACTTTAAAAAAATATTATAGGTTTGTATGGCCTGTCAATAGGAATGTTGGTACTTCCATCACGTTTTCCCTATTATATAGATTATCTCCAGTCTTTGCATATTTCATCTGCTTTGATATTTTCTTTAAAGTTTGCACTAGCATGGACGGTATTCTACCATACAGCTAATGGAGTGAGGCATTTGGTAAGTCTTGAAAATTAATGATAATGACGTTTTTGTTATCTGCCTTTTTTTTTTAAATAAGTTTTATGTACTGCTGTAGAACAATAAATTGAATGTCCAAAGGGGAGGAGGAAGACTAAAAAAGATATAAAAAAATATGTGCCACTGATTTGTATTGCATGTAAGCTCAAGAGTTATATGCAAAGTACTCATCATACACTGCAATTCCCTATTTATGGTGTTTATATAACATTAAATTTTAATTCAGTTACTTTAAGATTGTTAATTTTGGATTTATTGGTATTGAAATTTATTTATTATGCTTGTGGTTCTCAGTTTATGCTATGAGGAATTGAAAAAATGGTATTAGATTTAACTTTAACAGAATGAAGTGATATTTATAATTTTAGGAAAGGAAAATTATTTATTCGCTTATTGAAAAACATTTTTACATTGAGAAATTTGTACTTGAAACAAAAATGTGTTATTAATAATGATACAAAAATAACAGAGCATTTAAGTCTTTGATGATTATATTATTAATTCAACTGCATTTTCACAGCACCCTCATAATTTTGGCTAATATAGCATTAGTCAGAAATATAGTTGCGTGTTATTGTGTTATGGTAATGTTATGGGTAAAAGAATTCAAGTAGTATCATTTGAAAAATCAAGTCTTCAGATTAGAAGAACAATGCACAAAAATAAACAACCAGACTTATTGTATTATCTCAAACTGTTCACCATTTCAAAGGTTTCCAATTCTTATCATAGCATATAATTATTAATGAATTATTAGTTTTTTGGACTAATTTTTGTCACCAAATTTGGTGAGAAATTGCTAAATGTCGCCTAACTTGGCAGCCATTTTGCAACATTTGGGTCCGGTCCCTGTATCACCATAATAGGCATTGTAATTCAATAACTGTAATTGATTTCATATGTAGCTGTAATATAATTTGGACCTCATACACCTTCCAATAATTTTGAAAAGCAGAAAGCACTAGAAATATCTCGGCAGCAGGGGGAAAAATTATATAAGGCCGGAGAGGGCATCTGCCCTCAGGTTTTGTTGTTAGCTGTTAGTTCAGCTTGAGTTCAGAGTACTGAGATATCTTTGCTCTTTAGGTACACTTTGCATTGCATTTGATAATGTTCTTTAGATGTTCTTTACGTCGCATTGTGTGTAATGTTCTTAGTAGACTGAGGTGTAACTACTGATTGTATTCTAAACACATGTACAAATATTTCTGTAAAAAGTACCAGAACTCTAAAGTGTTTCTTTTGATAAAAAAATTTTATTAACAAATCATCAGACATGTGTGCATTCAGTTTATTATGAACTTGCATGCACCCAACAATATGGTATTTATTTTAGATGTGTATACATATTTTTTGACTTACCACTTGGATATTGACTGATATCATTTGTAACTTCTTAAGCATCGGTAGAAAGGATATTACAATGTTCAGATAGCATTTTTGTCTTATCATAACATAATTTATCCACTGAGAAATTCTTTTTCTAAGCTTATCAATTGTGCACTTTTGCCTCTTTGATATTTTTAAAATTGTGATCATCATAAAGCGATGGAATTTTTAAAACCAAATCTTAAAATGTGGGCAGCGTGTGTATATTACAAATAGCAATTGCACAAAACAAAAATTAATGCTGTGATGGATGTAGAACCTAAGTCACACAGAATTTATCATATATTACTTATAATTTTTCTTTGTTATCTGCTTACATTAACACATTTTACAGGAATGATTAATACCATTGTTACAAACTTGTTTGCAAGCTATGATTGATGAGTATTTTAAAATTAATTTGTTGAATGGTGCCACATTTTTTGCAAAGTATATTAGAGTTTATTTGCCTAAGATAAAAAAAAATTGCATTCATACATGCTAAAAGAAATTGGCTTGTATTTACATTATATTTGGGGAAATTATAGAAATGCCAATGCATCAAGTCTATTTGCTGAGATTAGAACCCTACAATCTAAGAGTGTTCAGTGATATTATCTGCTCAACCACTGGTGGGCAAATTCCATTTTAAACGGGACATGCAATGAATCTTGCATATTATGCATGCATTATCACCGAGCAAGTCTGAAATCTTTGAAAACTTTAAACATGTATGAAAAATTCAATGCAATGAAAATGTATTTTGTACAAAAATATTGTTAGAATGGAAAACAGGAATTGAAGCTTCATTAATATGAGTGAACCTAGTTGATAAACTTTGAATTTTTAAATTGTATAGTCATTAGGTTATTTTTAAAGTAGGAAACAGGAAAAATGAGCAATACCCTCACCAGGACTCGAACCTGGACTTCTTGAATACACATCGAGTATGCTACACTTACACCACAATAGCTTGCAGAAAGGAAGGAGAAAATACCTTATATACTCCTCCTTTTAAAGGGTGACTGGGGATTAGGTGACCCCGAATACTGGTGGTAAAGAATCATCATCCACTACCATTTTTTTAGTTTGGGCACCACTGTAAAGTCATTAGGTTATTTTTAAAGCAAGACTCGGCGCGTATTCTTCACACAGTGAAGAATATGTGCCGAGTTGCTACCATCACACTACGAAGGCATACTAAAAGGAGAGAGAAAATACCTTATAAAGTATCTCCATGACCAGACACAAATTGGTTTTAAATCTACAGAAAAGGCATTGGATCTTGTTTTAAGTCTGCCATTAGTTAATATTTTGAGTAGAAATTTCTGCATAAGCGAATCTTTAATAAACCATTTTGCACACAACAGTATAAGGCCACTGAGTGCATCTTCTAACCAATCTATAGGCAAAATTCTTCAAAGATTGGATGCAGGAGGCAGTGTAACCACGTGAAACAATGATCATATTGCATGAAATGATTGAAACTGTATGTGGATGAATAATTGTTTATGTATCACAGGAAGTGTATGCTGACATCTCCATGCAATGGGAAATGGACTTTGTCCATTCATGGCACAGTAGAAACAACCACTGCATTTTTTTTGGCAGAATTTTTGACAGAGCCACCATCACAGACTTTTTTGCCTGTGCTGTATCGGTAAAATATGGTGTAGTTTGTAAGGTTAGAATATCAAGACACAATAAAGAATGTGCTGTATGGGAAAATAAAAGTATGTCCACAATCTTATTGCCTGTCCACAAGGATTGCTAATTCTAATACCTATCCATAATACTATCTGATTAATTTCAGATGTAATTTTTTATCATATAGACTGTTAAACATGGCTTAGAACATCACATATAACCCTTCAAATGACAAGTTCTTCAAATTTTCGTACAAAGTTCAGTAATCCACTCCATGTACCTATACTTTCCATTAGATTCTTCTGTAATATAAATTTTACAAATATTCTGATGGCAGATCCCCACTTATGTGAAGAAACTGCAGTAATAAACTTTTTCTGGGAAATAAGCATTAATGCAAAAGGCCTGTTGCTTTATTGTAACAAATAAATTGGATGATTAAAACTCACCAAATATTCAGTTCTTTTATAACAGCCTCCTTAGCATATCTTGTTAATTGTGTTATTACAGGCTCTGTTGGTGAGTTTTTAAATTAGAAATATACCACTGTGCAAATCAGAAATCTACCATTTAAAAGGAAAAAAAAAAAAAGAGACTGATTATGATGCAAATCACAATTCATTGCATTTGATTTAATTATTGAATCAATGAAGTTTTCATGGACTTCTGATTTATCCTATACTTGCAGGTATTTATGTCATCTATTTAGTAAATTCAGAGGAGGAAAAATGGAAAGAGGAGGAATCATGTTAAGTCGCACTACCATGGCATAAATTATTCACATGGCCTGAAAAATTGTTAATTAAAAACTTTTACCATTCCAATAGTATAAGGCATGGTATAAATGATGTATGTTAAATTATGCCACTGTTAACTTATCAAGGCAAAAGGAAACTATGTACACAGAGTAATTCAAAACTAGAGGACAGACTTCTAGGAAGGGTAGGATATGCCTAGATGACTTGGAATAGCAATGCAATGCTAACAAGATGGGGGGATATTAGGGGTTGTGATAAAAAAACCATCAATAGCTCCTGCAGAGGTTTTAGGATGGGAAATATGAATAGATTCGTGATTCCAAATTGACATTTAAAGACCATAAACTACACTCCTCAAAAGTTAAGTTGCAAGCAACACCAAGAAAGAATGTCCGTAACATCATGCAAATTGCAGGATCAAGAGTTGTGGGATGGATATACAAACAATTAAAAAAACAGATACATAAAATCATTATAAAACAATTTATTCAGTATCTAATGTGCCCGCCTCAGGCAGCGATACAGGCCGCAATCCGGCAAGGCATGATATCAATAAATTCATTGATGGTAGCCTTTGTCAAGCCACATCAACTGCTGTATGCAGATCATCCAGAGTGTGCGTCAGTTAATGTCATGTCCAGTGACATTCCACAGGCGTTCGATAGGATTCAGATATGAAGAGGCTACCGGCCAGGGTAGGGTGTCAAATCTGGTCAGGCTGTTAAGAGTATGCCGTGCGACATGTGGCTTGCCATTGTTTTGCTGGAATACCTTGTTGGGTGCACCCTGCAACCAGGGCAACACAACAGTCTCCATAACTTGCATGACGTAGAGGTCCGTTGTCAAACTGCCATTAATGTGTACCAGGGGCGTCTTGCGATCAAACATTATGCCACCCCAAACCATAACAGCTGGTGCAAGACCGGTCTGATGCTCGGCGAAATGGGCTGTTTCATAGTGTTCTCCAGGTCACCGCCATTCCTGTATGGACAGAAACGAGATTCATCCATGAACAAAACACGATGCCATTCGATGGTCCATGCACTATGACGCTGACACCAAACCAGGCGTCTAGTCTTGTGTTCAGCAGCCAATGGTACCTCAATGGTACCCTTGTGACTGGTACCCGTGAATGTAAGTGTACTTCATGCAGTCTGTTGCGTTTAATTTCGGTGGACGCAGATCCACCTGTTCCTGGAGCAACCGGCTTCAGATGTCACGTGACGGGGAGAAGGACCGCCAAATATGTCAGTCTGTGCGCTCTGGCGTGCACCTGTATGTAACACTTCCTCTTCTATGTGCACGTACACCTTCCTGAATACATTGTGTGACACAGCTTTGGATGGTACTCACGTTGTGTGCAGTGACAAACCAAGTTCATGGAGTTTGATAATACAGTCACGTTCCCTGGTTGTTAACTGATGGTACTGAGCCTGCAGATGTCTCAGAGGCATTTTCTATTCTTCTTGTAAAGTCTCCAATGCTCCATAAACCCTCAGATGCTGTTTATAAGAAGAGAAAGTGGCTGGCCTTTATAGCCTGCATATGCGTAGTATGTGATCCAATGCGTGCACAGCTTTTATCATTGGCATATCCACCTCACAACTCTAGCTCCTGAAATTTGCATAATGCTATGCGTATTCTTTCTCATTGTTGCAATTTCACTTTTGATGAATGTAAGTCATGATCTTCTTGATGACGAAGTTGCCTGAAGATTTCTGGCGACGTGTGGTTCATAATATCTACAGTTTTGCATGTTTGAGGGTGTTGGTTATCTGCATCAGGATGCTTTTCACAGAGTAGTAGTTGAAATGCAGCATTAATCATTTCAAGCTCTGACTGCATTCAGAGAACATAGAACAATTTATGAACATGGTTATGCACATTGTGTACGGTGAAGTTCACTGCAATGGAAGGCCTGTGACATAACTGTATGCTGAAGATACCCAAACAAATATGCACTGAGTATTTGCAATTTGCTCAGTAACCTGTGTGTGCACAAGACATTCTGCAAAAGCAAGCATGATACAGGATGGCCATGAATGACACATACGCCTGCTTTAGAAGACAACATATTGTGTCAAGTGGAAGAAGCTGCTGGTCCAAACACACAAACCATTGCCCGTCAAATTCCAGCATCTCAATCCAGTGTATAGCACACATTACATTTACATTCATATAATTTGCAATGGGTCCAGTCATTGCTGCCTGAGAATTATCCTCAATATGTTAAATTTGCATGCTGGTATGTGGACAATTGCAACCAGGTCTTGGCATTTCCATCCTGCATTCTTTTCACAGATGAAGCCATTTTCTATTGTGAAAAGATCTGCAATGAACACAGTATTCATTGTGTGGAACTACGACAACCCATGAAGTATGCACCCACATGCTGCGCAATTTCTGTTTTCCGTCATTATATTGACAGGTATTTTTGGTGATTACCATATCTCTTACCACCTCTACTGGATGGTCGAAATTCTGGAAGAGATACTGCCACAATTACTTGACAATGTTCTTACGTCTTTTTGACATGCAATGTGGTAGCAGCACAATGGACTCGTGCTCATCTTGCTCATGCCATGTGGGATTACTTGAACCATATATTCGATATATTTGCGCAGCAGTGGTGTGAGCTTGGAGGACTCGTACCATGGTCAACGCTATCACCCGGTTTATCTAACTTGGATTTCTACTTATGGGGCACCCTGAAAGCTATGGTATATGAGATGCCCTTGTCTGTAACACTGATCTTATTGCAAGAATCTCTGTGGCAACTGCAAACATTAAAGGATTTGACAGTCTGTGCATCAGCTTTGTGAAGCTTGCATAACGGTGAATGATCAGAACTTTGAGCACTTGTTGTGAAACTGAAAGTGTACACATATTGTAAATTATCACAAATAAAGAGTTTTTCAACTCCTTATTAGCTTCTCATTCCTGCATCTTTGTTTATTCTTCAGCTGATCTAATGTGGTATAAGGCCAATGGAATCTTGGGCATTTTGAAATGGTGCATCTTTGTGGCTGCCGTGAATATCTGAAGGGTGCCAGATGAATGCCATCCGAGTCTATTCATTTCTGGTTTTAATAATCTGATTTTAATGGATCTTCAAATTTAAACTAATTTTTTCAAAATTAAATTTTACCTATAGAATGAAATGAATATAACAAAATACTTTTAAATTAACTTAAAAAATATTCTGAGATAATTTTTGCATTTTTGTCTGTTAGTTTTTTTCTTTGTTTTATCTACCTTTTCTATTTCAGGCATGGGATATGGGTTATGGATATGATCTGAAGAACTTGTATTTGTCTGGCTATTTAGTGCTTGGAACATCTTTAGTTGCATCTGCTATAGCTGCTGCAATGTAATATGCATTTAAATTCCGAAAATTTAGTGAATGAAAACATGTTGTACTTGTAGACATAATAAAGTAATTTATAAATCTAGACATTTCTGCATTTTAATTTAAGTAATATACAATAAGAAGTTTCTAATGTTTTGTTCCGTAGTCATTTTACAGTTTTTAATTACAAAATATATCAGGAATTAATGGCTGTTATTAATTAGCTATATCAAAGTGGAACATTCTAAAAGTTATACTGAAGTTTCTGTATATAGAGGAAAGGAAAGATACATACATATTTTTTGTTGTATTTAAACAGGGGTCAAAGCCAACCTGCTGTTACGAATTTGGTGTATATGTAAATTGTATCTCTTGTATAATGCAACATAAAAGGCTCAAGAATGTGAAACTCTGCCAAAAAATACAGGGGCAGATCCATTTAACATTGAGGTACTGCAAAATCTACGAGATAGTGCCAAGCTGGCAGTGGTTTTGGCAACTAATTTTTATCTTCAAATTCGGTGAATAATCGGTAATAAGTCGCCACACTTGTCGACATTTTGGCTTGATCTCTGTATAACTGTAACTGTATATGCCTTCTAGCAATTTCAAGAAATCAAAGGTAGTGGAAATTTCTCGGCAGATAGAGGAAAACTATATAAGACTGGGGAGAGCATCAGTTTTCAGTTCAGAATGTAGAGAGATGGCTATGCAAGCTTGAGCATTCAAAACGTTTAGTACTGTGCCGCATTTAGTGATCTTACTAGTTTGTAGTAGTAACTATTGATTGTACTCTGTCATACTGAGAAGAGCTGTGTGAGTAATTTTATGTAAATTTCCAAAATTGTAAAGTGTTTCTTTTGGGAAGATAAATTTTATGATGCTATCATTGGTACCAATCCACTACAAACCCTATGCACATAACAGTTTTTAATGTCAGAAGTGGGGCTGAATGATGACAACAAGAGTGATGGAGGAGTAACTAAGATAACTTTTCCTCCATTCCAAGAAAAGATGGAATTGGCTGTCAACTCCATTAAAAGAGAGATGAAAGCAGTTCAAGAAAAAATAGGTGTTCTCAAGTAAGTTTAAGAAAGGATTGAAGGAAACGAAAGGCGAAATTACTGCCATAATAGAAAATAAATTCAAGGCTGTGGAAAGGAGAATGGATATGGTTGAAAATAAAGTTGTAGAAATTGAAGAGAGTTTGTTGTCAGCAGGGTGCAATTCTAATGGCCTTAAAATTCCTATGTATGTTTTCTTGACCTGCTTTAAAGCTATCTATGTATGATGGAAAGACCTCCTCGCCAGTGTAAAAGGCTAAGTTCTATGTAATGGAAAATGCAAATGGATTGAATCCCGAAACTAGGCCTGCCATGTCACCATCTGAGAGCAGATGCAGCTGATATCTTTCAAAGTCAGCCTGAAAATCAGAGACTAGACTCCAAAGCTGTATCTAGTGTGTTGAAGGTACACTTTGGTGACACATATTTAAAAGACTACAGCAGACTTCAGTTGAAATCTTGCCAACAAAAGCCCACTGAAACACTTCATAAGCTCACCAGAGGTGTTTAAAGGCAAAGGCTCTCTCATCTCACCTTTTAGTACTGCCCAACAGTAATAAGGGAAATCCTGTTCCTGCAGTATTTCATCGATGGCATTTGGGATCCTGAGATATAGAAATCCCTGTGAATAGTGGATGCCAACGATAAAAACCTGCTTTAGTATATGTCAAAAAAATTCCAGGCAGCCCAGCAAGCAGCTGGTACAGACTGCAACCCAATCAGAGCAACTCGTCCAGGACCCATATGATTGCTCGTCTAGACAGTTTAGCAAGGGAAGTCAGTGCCTTGAGGTGAAATAGGAATGGCAACAAACTGACCCTAAAATACTGGAACTACAGTGAAGGCCACATATGAAGGAACTGCAGCAGGAGCTGAAACCACTCTCAAGTAAACTAATTAGTGACCATCATACGAAACAGAGGTTTCCGCATATTCCAAAGTACCATTTTAAAACGTTTCAGATTTCTGCAGTGAGTAGCAACAGCAGTGAACTCTTTATCGTGGTGCATATAAATGGAGTTCCTTGCAATATGACGATACAGGAGCCAGTGTTACCACCATCTGAAAAGATCTGGCTCAATGACTGGCTGGTAAACACTTCTAGATCCGTCTAGACTAGAGGTGGAGAATATGCGGCCTCCGTGAGTTTCTTGTGTGTTCTCTAGCTCCTGTATTAACTAATGTATAACAATATATATTACAATTTAAAAAGTAATGGAATGAAATACACTGGTTATCATAAATTAAGGAAAAATCACAATGACTGAAAAAGTTACATGTAGAATTTTATGAAACTTACCAACAATATACAACACATAATAAGGTATCAAATAACATAAAAAGAAGTTACCAGACAATTATGATAGTATAGAAATTAGCACAGGTATAAAATGAACAAATCTGAAGGTGCCAGTTTGCTATAGGAAAACTACCTTCAATATGGAATATGATGGCCTCTAGGAGCAATAGAGCACGTACAGCGATGTGTGATGCTTTCAATTATGCGGTCTATCAGTTCCACAGGAAGCGAGAGCCATTGCTCTTGCAAAGCAGTTGCAAGTGTCTGAGGGGGCGGATTGAGAGCAGCTAGACGTCTCCCTAAAGCATCCCAAACGCGCTCGATAGGATTCAACGAGCTGGCCACACCATGCGCATAATTGTTTCCTATTGAAGATAATCATCTACGATGCGAGCCCTGTGTGGTCTTGCGTTTTCGTCCTGTAACAGGAAAGCATCACCAAACCCGGGCATATGGGCGCACATAAGCATCAAGGATGTCATCTCTATAAACCTGAGCATTCACGGTTCCCCTTGGAAAGGCATGGAAGTCTGTGTGCACCCAAAGAGATGCCACCCCAAACACGGATATTTCCTCTTCCGTATGCATCTCTTTCACGGATGTTTGATGGACGATAACAGGTTCCAGGTTCTCTCCATATCAAATAACACCTACTATCGCTTTCTAGACCATATGGAATCGCTCATACAGCGATTTGTGATGCTTTCAATTATGCGGTCTCTCAGTTCCATAGGAAACGAGAGCCATTGCTCTTTCAATGTAGTTGCAAGCGCGGCAAGGGTCTCAGAGAGCAGATTGAGAGCAGCTAGACGTCTCCCTAAAGCATCTCAAAACGTGCTCGATAGGGTTCAAGTCCGGAGATCGAGCTGGCCACTTCATGCGCATAATTGTTTCCTGTTAAATATAATCATCTACGATGCAAGCCCTTTGTGCTCTTGCGTTGTTGTCCTGTAACAGGAAAGCATCACCTATTGCCCCGGCATATGAGCGCACATCAGCATCAAGGATGTCATCTCTATTAACCTGAGCATTCGCGGTTCCCGTTGGAAAGACATGGAGGCCTGTGCGTCCTCCCAAACAAATGCTACCCCAAACACAGACACTGCCTCTTCCGTATGCATCTCTTTCACGGATGTTTGACGGATGATAACGGATTCCATGTTCTCTTCATATTAAATAACGCCTACTATCGCTTTCTACACTAAACCTGGACTCATCCGTAAAGAGAACAGCCCTCCATTGATCAGGCATCTAGTGAACATGTTGTCGTGCCCACTGCAAATGGTCCCTCGTATGGAGTGACGTGAGCGGCACACAAATGGCTGGCTGCCTCGCATATAGACCACCTTCGTGAAGCCTTCTACGCACAGTTGACGTTGACAGCAACCTTCCAGTGGCTGCAGCAAAGGAGGATCTAAGAAGAGTCAGAGTAGCGGTTCTATTCCTGCGTGCACATAATGTCAAGTATGGATCATCGGCGCTGGTCGTAGCTGTCACCGGTCCTTGGCTAAACCTCCTAGATGGCGAATCTGTGGTTTGAAATTGCCTCCAAAGTTTATGAACTGACTTTGTCCTGCCTCTAGTCTCCCAATGGCTCTCCATCGTAGTTCTGCAGGCAAATGGTGCCTGGAAATCATTGCTACGAATTGGCTATTTCAGATTTCTGATGTCACTATCACAGTGAAATATGTGGGCTTACTCTCAAACATGGACTTTTATGCTCCTCTCAGATGACGTATTCTGAGTGCCGCGCCACTAATTTGCATATTGCAGTTTTACTCGGCTAATCTTATTTGGCAACATATTCAAATTTTACACAGTTTGGCTTATTTTTGAGGGAGTTATCGCTATTTTTGTGATTATTCCTTAATTTATGATAACCAGTGTAATGTGCTGCTGTTGAATGAGCAAAAATGTACAAATGAAACATTTCGATGAATATGTAGATGTCTTGGACTTATTATTAGAAGAACATACTGAAAGATTTTCAGATTTTGACAAGAATACTTCTGCTATTAAACTGGATGGGAACCACATTTAGTAGATATATTCAAAGCTCCTACGGAATTACAAACAGAGTTATTTGACTTGTGGGAAGCTAGTATCCTGAAATTCTTTTTTGATGCTAAAAAGGATTCCATGGAAATCTGGAAAAGCGCTGTTGAATATCCATGTGTACAAGAACGTGCACACCGTTTACTTTCCTGTATTGGAAGTTACTGTTGAATACATTTAACATACATACAGTCAAAATTTTCATTTATGACAAAAATTAAAACTAGTCTAAGAACCCAAATTACAGTAGATTTAGAGTATCTTCTAAGGCTGCATGTTACAAAGCTTGATCCAAGTATTCAGCTACTTTCAGGCAAGAAACAAATGCAGATATCCCACTAAATTAAATTTATAGCAGATTATAATGTATTATTTTACACATGGTTCTATTTTGGTTTTTTATAACTTAATATTATTACTTTTCTATTGTTTTCTTTATAATGTAATAAATTTATTGAAAAATACTTCTATTGTATTATTTTTATTTGAAACAGCATTTAAATATATGTTAATGTTATAATAAGTTTATAATGTTATAATAAACCTTATGTGAATACAAAAATATTTTACGTTGTACATTTTTCTTTTAATAAACAACTGCCTTTTTACATAATTTCTATATAATGGAGTAAAGTCGCATTTATAGATATAGCAATTTATTCGGCCTCTTTTATCACTGCCTAATTTAAAGGTGGCCTCTCATAGTAAAAAGGTTCCCCACCACTGGTCTAGACTAAGCCCGTGATAAAATTGGCATCTGTGGAAAGTTAAAGGTTAACATCAAGTTTGGAAGTGCTGCCTACCATAACACAGCATATGTGGCAGGTATTACAGACTCCTGCATACATGAATTAAGACTTTCTAAGAAAATAAATTTTTTTCCTTGACTTTAAAAATAACAAACTGCATTCTGGCTCTGAGAACATAACCCTGTTCAGAATTAAAGATTAAGAAATGTTAAATTCATCCACCAAATAATAGCTCAAGATGATATCACAGTACCAGCAAGAACAGAATTTTTACTTAAAACGAAAATTTCTTGTATGACATGAAATAACCTAAGAACTGTAACAGCCTGAAAGGAGTACTAGTAGCTTCAGTATTCATCGAACCTATTGAGGGCTATCACCCTGGTGAGAACTCACAAACTGAGTGGTCAGGTGAAAGTCATTAGGAAAAGCGACGGGCTTGCATAATGTGTCCCAATGAGTGCATTAAACAAACCAGTAGTCTCTGGTCTTTGGAGAGTGAACATCAGAATTATTGCAGAATGCAGAACTGAGCAATGAAGATAACAGTGCTGCAGAATGTGTCCTCCTGCACATCATCTGACACAACATAGAATTGATACTGAGGTTCACCAATCATGCA
This sequence comes from Stegodyphus mimosarum, assembly GCA_000611955.2. Taxonomy (NCBI): domain Eukaryota; kingdom Metazoa; phylum Arthropoda; class Arachnida; order Araneae; family Eresidae; genus Stegodyphus; species Stegodyphus mimosarum. The sequence goes on along the minus strand of KK120534.1, from coordinate 75,173 downwards.
ACATCGAAGACGTCTTACCAATTGCTAAATAGGAAGATGTAGGAAAACTTCTGAGGGACATGCAAGAAAGCGATGTTTTCAAGTCTTCAGCGAGTCCTTGGGCCTCTCTAGTCATCCGGGTCACAAAGAAAGATGGGTCAGCTAGATTGTGCATTGACTATCATGAGTTGAACAACATCACGAAGAAACACAACTACCCTTTGCCTTGAACTGAAGACATTCAGAACAATTTCTGGAAGCAAGTGGTTTTCGATGTTTGATTTAAAGAGTGTATATTGCAAGTAACTCTGATGACTGAGAAAAGACGGCATTTGCTACAGGGCAAGGTTTTTGGCACTTCAAGATTATGCCGCTTGGATTGTGCAGTGCACTGGCAACATTCACCTGAAGACAGTGTTGAGAGGTATTGTCTACAAAGCCCGCATGGTATACATGGACGACATCATGATCGCCTAGAAAAGTTTTGAAGAGCATTTGGAAAATAAGTGCTTCAGAAATAGAAGTTGAAAATTAATTCAATTGAAAGTAGTCCTGCCAAATGTAAATTATTCAGATGAGATGAATTATTCAGATGAGAAGGATTTTGGCACTTCAAGATTATGCTGTTTCGATTGTGCAGTGCACTGGCAACATTCACCTGATGGAGACAATGTTGAGAGGTATTGCCTACAAAGCCCGCATGGTATACATGGACGACATCATCGTCGCTTAGAAAAGTTTTGAAGAGCATTTGGAAAATAAGTGCTTCAGAAATAGAAGTTGAAAATTAGTTCAATTGAAAGTAGTTCTGCCATATGTAAATTATTCAGATGAGAAATGACTTACTTTTACTGTTTGGTCTGCCGAAGATGCATGCGCAGATCCAGAAAAAGTGTTGGCAGCTAAAGATTGGTGACACCCTAAAATTATTCATCAGAAGTTTTCTCGGGTTTTGCATCTACTATAGAGAATTTGTGAAAAGCTTTTCATCCATCGCAGGACCACTTTACAAGCTAACAAAGAGTAATCAAAATTTCTTGTAGTAAAAAATGTTAGGATGCATTTTACAAACTGAAAGAGGCTTTAATATCTGTGGCAATCCCGGTGTATCCTCAACTCGACAAATTATTTATTCTTGATATGGATGCAAGTAATGAGAGTGTCAGTGTTGTTTTTTTCTCCAAAAAAAAATAAACTGTCAAATTGTAAGGTTTCTCCTTCAATCTCTTGACTCTTTTCGTGAGCATAAACTGTGAAACCTTATGTGGAGGACAGTGAACAGATCTAGGCTATGTCCTTAGTGTTGAAAAACTACAAAGTCAGGAATGAGGGTTTAAAAGTGACCCTTTAATTCAAATATTTACAACTCTTCAAATCGAGAGTAAGCCACTACTTGGGCTGAACTAAAATAATATTAAACTAAAGTGTGTTAACAAATTCAATACCTAACTTAATTCTAAATAGGACGGCGAGGGAAGCTTAACTCTTAGTGAAATGCAATTATGCGAATTTCACTAGCAAACACTGGTAATTGCAAATTGCCTATGAAGGCGAACTTTCAGTAGACAGAGGAAATCTTTGCGCGCACAGCCTTACGGCGATAAATCCAAGGCTCTGTCTTTCCCCTCGTTAACTCCTGCCTTTTAACTGCTAACAGATATATGCGATTTGCATAAATATCTCACTCGCGCTAAATTCGGGCAGCAACTGAAACTTTGAGAATTCGATAGGAAAGTTCAAACTAAAAATAATTTGGTTAATTAAAATAATGAATGCTACATAGTTGCTCCCAGAATTTAGTAGTCTGAAACTAAGTAGCCTAAAATCGGCTTTTAGTGAAGATGCTAAATTCTAAATCTAAATTTTCCTTCCTATTCGCCATCCTTTACAATTGTAAGTTTTAAATTTAGTTTAACTCTCTGTTTGTGTCTTAGATATTTTAACATAGAATATCTTTTTCCGTCTTCACATCAAAAAGATCCATCAGGAATTTGGCTGGATACTATCTGGTTCCTTCCAATCTGGAAGGAAATAAATTTTAATTTCATGTTATAAGTACATTTCACCTGAAAAGTACAACATTCCCTTCCTCTGATGCTTTCCGTAATGACTTTTATTCGCGCTTTAGGTATTCGCGTTTTTTAATTTCTATTAGCGCTTTTCGCCAAACGCATTCATTTTACACTCATTCATTTTTAAAACTTCCCCCTTGTTCTCTGGCCAAATGTGGTGTTTGTGAAAAACACGCAGTTTTACTTTGTCAAGTGTTCACAACTACCACCTGACTTCAATTCTATTGGGGTTAATTCTTCGACTTTCAAGACCTCAGACTTCCCCTAAAACAAATCTGAAATGCCCTGAGGTTCTAACATGAAATGAACTTTAAACTTTTGTGTGAAACCAGAGAACACTACGTACAACATTCAAACATTTCAATTGCATTTCATACATATAATTCATTCTTTCAATCTTCAATTCAAATTTTCTTTAAATGCTCATTGCGTTAAATAACACTTATATATTCACTTTCTAATTTAGCGCGCTTTACGCTTTTACATTACATTTTAATTTTAACTTGCGTATCCTTTACGCTTTTCCAAAATATTCGATATAAACAAAACCAGTGCTTAAGGCTTACAACAAATCATGCATTACATAGAAAACAGTTTTACATTAAATGCATTCATTATTTATACATAGAAAAATATAATACAACAGTTTTGCTATACAACTTACGTACTAGTTGCTTTTAATTAACACAATTCAATTTCCTATTTACAGAGAGTCTTTTGACTAAAATCGATGAATCCCATGTTCTGGATTACAAAGAACATTTCACGAAGTCTCACAGTTTTTCAACTGAACTCTCGAATTTCTTCCGCTGCATAATTAAGTTGTTCCTTCAAGCGTGTCCTTTACGCTTTCGGCAACCGGCTTTTGACTCGGGTAACTTCCCTTTTAAATCTGCAACTTGCACTTAAATCAGAAACATAACTGTGTGAATTTTAAAAGAAAATAAAGAATCTACTTATCTTTCTGCCAGTCTTTTAGGCGTTTTTTTGTCCATTCCTGAAAGGTTGGATATACTGTAGTATGTGCCACTCTTTGGCGGTTACTCCTAGATTGAAACTCTGGGGCTGCCTTTCGTTTTGTCGATCTTCTTTCCTCCAGAAACACCTTGTTGGGACGAATGGTGGGTGGCGCTTTCCGTTTGTGCTGAAGTCTTTGCTCCCTCTCCAGACTGGCTCGTTCCTTCTCCTGCACTCGTAGGCTCCTTCGTTGTGGGTTGGCACCTTCGGCGGCTCGCTTCTCGCCGTTCTGTTCCCTCCGTAGTGGTGGAGCTTTCATAGTGTTTTCATTTGGACGTTCCTTCCTTAGACGCTTTGGTTGCTGAGACTGTTGCTTAGCGTTTGTCCTTTTTTCTTTTTGGGGTGGTCTTTTCTTCGGCTGCGGCTTCCTCTCTTCTGGTAACCTCCTTTTCAAACTGGGTTCTCTTGTTTTTGAGGGACCTGGTTGGGGCTCTTGAATCTTAGAAAAATTCTGTGAGGCTGGACCCTGCAACATGTCTTTCAAAATATTATTATTAGCTCTTCGATAATAATGTTTAATTTGATCGAAATTTGCCACAGTCTCTTCGCCCTTCTCATTCTTTAAATATGCACGGCATTCAACTATTCTTGTAATTTCAAAAGGACCATGCCATCTTGGGCAAAATTTTGCGACCTTATCTTTTGCTGCGCATGAAAGTGCGTGGGCTTGTTTCAACACCTCCTCCCCCACTTTATATTCTACGGTTCTTCTTTTTGAATCGTAGTAAATCTTTTGTTTCTTTTGCGCTTCCCGGGAGCACTTTTCTGCCTCCTTCAACATTTTTTCTATTTCACCCATTTGAAATTCCGGCGCTCTATCTTTCACATAAAATAATTTATCTAAGGGGGTCATTATCTTCCTGCCCAAAAACAATTCGGCGGGGGATTTCTTCGTTGTCTCGTGCTTAGCCGTTCTGAGGGCGAATGCAAATTCTTCGACGCAGTCATCCCAGTTAGAATGGTGCTTTTGCACATAATTTCTAATCAATTTTACAATATTCTTATTTACCCGTTCCGCTATATTTGATTGTGGGCGGTAGGGTACCATTTTCATATGCTTAATGCCCAACTTGTCACACATCATTTTAAATGTACTGCTTACAAACTGGGGACCATTATCGCTAATCACCCTCGCTGGACATCCATATCTTAAAATATATTTGTTCAAAAACGAATCTGCAACGACTTTTGCTGAAGCCCGCTTAAGTGGTATCAACTCAACCCATTTACTGAAATGATCCACAATGACTAATAAAAATCGTGCCTTATTTACATGACTCCTGGGGTAGGGGCCTAAGAGGTCAATACCAATTATTTCATTGGGGAACCTAGACTCAATACTAGTTAATAACCCGGCCGGGCGGAAATTTACGTCATTATTTATCTGACACGTGTGACAAGTCTGGCAGTAATTTTTAACTATCTTTTGTAATTGCGGAAAATATACCGCCTCGCGTACGCGTTGTATTGTTTTTCTAATTCCAAAATGGCCCGAGACAGGCGAATCGTGGAGCTCTTGCAAGATACTTAAAATTAATTTGGCCGGGATGACTGGTCTGTATTCACTATTTTGATTCGTAACTTTAGTATAAAATAAGAGACCATCAATGATTTCATAGTTCTGTGCTCTGCTTCGTATTGCATTAATGTCTATATGCTGGAAGTTATCTGGGTCTTTTAAATAATTATAAATATTTCCGAATTCGGGATCCCTAGCAATTTCTTCTATTACAGTCTCTCGAGAGTCAATGACCTTTGCCTGAAGCATCGCTATTTTTACTTTCTCGCCGTTCTCGTCTAACTTTATTCTAGATAATGCGTCGGCCACTACATTGTCTTTTCCCGGTGTGTGTTTGATAATGAGATTAAATTCTTGCAACTTTAGGGTCCACCGAATTAAGCGTGGCGAAAGATTCTTTCCTGAAAATAATCTGGTAACTGCCGCATGATCTGAATATACTGTTACGGGAGAACTCCCAAAATATACACAAAATTTTTGAACAGCTGCGAGCACTGCTAAAGTTTCACGCTCCGTTGCCGAATAATTTCTTTGCGTATCATTCAATGTACGACTAAAAAAGGCAATCGCTTTTCTATTTTGTGTTAACACGGCTCCGATTGCGTAATCTGATGCGTCTGCATAAATTTCTAGACCCTTGTCTTTCTCTGGGAACTTTAGAACCGGTGCATTAATTAAAGATTCTTTTAACTTCTCAAACGCGGCGTTTGCTTCTGAAGACCACGCAAAACGAACTCTTTTCCTTCTCAACTTTAACAATGGTTCAGCAATTTCTGCGAAATTTTTAATAAAAATTCTATAATATGAGCACATACCCAAGAAAGTCGCTAACTTTTTGGCTGTATTCGGAATTGGGTAATTTTTCACTGCTATAACTTTAGATTTATCTGTTTCGATCCCCCTTTGAGAAATTTTGTACCCTAAATATTTGAGTTCTTTTGCCGCGAATTTACATTTCTTAATGTTCACTTTAAGTCCTGCATCTTTCAAAAGAGTAAAGACTTCTCGAAGGTCTTTAATATGTTCTTCCAGCGATTCTGAAGTAACAATTATATCGTCAAGATAAATAAATGTACTTTTTCCTATTACCGGCCTTAAAATTTTGTCCATGCACCTCTGAAACGTGGCCGGGGCTCCCGACAATCCAAAAGGCATACGCAAAAAGCCATATGTACCGTATTTTGTTATGAATGCTGTTTTGTGAACATCTTCCGGCTTTATGCTTATCTGAAAATATCCGGATGTCAAATCTAGGGTGGTTATGTATTTTGTTGATTTAATACTTCTTAGAATTTCATCAATTACCGGAAGTGGGTAAGTTGGAAATTTTGTTATACTATTAAGCTTTCTGTAGTCAATAGCGAACCTGTACCTTAATGGATCAGTTAACGGCAAATCATTATTTTTCTTACATAAAACAACCGGACTCGCATATGCACTAGAAATAGGAGTTATTATTTTGTTTCTTAACATTTCATCAATATGGTATTTTATTATTTCCTCCTTAACTTTGTCGTACTTGTAAGGACGCTGACGTATAGGTTCATCCGTAGTTAATTTAATTTCGTGTGCTACGATCTGGGTGAATCCTGGAATATCATCAAATAAATCAGCGAAATAACTTACCAACTCCCGAAACTTGTCCTGTTCTTCGGGCGTTAGATGGCTTAAATCCACTTCAGGGGGAGGTGTTGATTTCTTTTTAACTGGGTCCATGGTTACTTGCAAGGTGGAGTTTTCAAAATCGATTTTCGCATCCACAGCTGCAAAGAAATCTGTTCCTAAAATAACCGATGCTTGGAGGTTCTTCACTACAAGAAACATAATTTTTTTTTGTTCTTCGCCGATTTTGATGTACAGCTCGATTTTTCCCATGCATTGACACGTTTTTCCTTGGGCTGCTACCACCTTCATTCCTTCCACGCTATGCAGACGATATCTACGAAAGTGCTTCTTAAAAAATTCTTCTGCCAAACAGCTTCCTTGAGCGCCGGTATCCAACAGAGCTGTAGCGGGTACGTTGTTAATTAGTAACTGCAGTCTCGGTAATTCAATGTTTCTCACCATGACCGTATTTAGCTGTACTTCAGAGGGATTTTTCTTCTCCTCGGAACATTGCACCCCCTTCCCCGCAATATTCCTTAGTAGTTTAAATGCTTTGCGGGTGTTTTCTTCTGTTGCTGGCTTCTGCCTGGGGAGAATGATTTTCTTCCGTAGTTGGAATTATTTTGTTGGCGCTGTACTTGGCGCGGTTGACCGCTCGCATTTTGACTGGTACCAGTAGTTCTCGGCCATCGTCTGTTTCTTCCTTCGGCATTCTGGTTCCCCTGCAGCCGCTGTTCATACGATTGTCTCCGTTGATTTTCGGCCGCTCGCCGGCTCTCGAATTGTACGGCGAGTTCAAACAGCTTGTCCAGCGTTACGGGATTTCTTAGCTCCATGAAATCTTGTATCGATGGTAACAATCTGGGCAGGATTATCTGGATAATCTCCGGGTCCGGCCTCGTGCCATACAATAATTTAAAGACTTGTATTTTTCTCAAAATAAATTCCGATAGTTCATCCACCCGCTGTTGATACTTGCTAAACAACTCAGCTTCGAGTTTCGCACGGTCTTTAACCACAGGAAACGCTCTCAAAATTGCTAGTTTAAAATTCTCGTACGTGTAAGTCGGCGTTCCTGGTTCTCCCAGCAGACATTTTCCGATGCACTTATACCAGGTCGCTGCTTGGCCCCTCAATGCTCCTGTCGCTAATATGACCTTCTGATGTTCCGGAACTGGATACAGCAAAAAATGCGCTTCTAACTTTTCCAGGAATGTGTTCACAGGTCCTCTGGCATCAAAAACTACTGCCGGCTTCATGGCTGCTCTGATGGTTTCCACTATGAATCCAAATCCATCAGGCATTGCAGCTGGATTTTGGGATGTAGTAGGCATATTCCAACTTCCTTCCATCCTTTTAGTTGTTCGGGCGCCATTGTAAGGTTTCTCCTTCAATCTCTTGACTCTTTTCGTGAGCATAAACTGTGAAACCTTATGTGGAGGACAGTGAGCAGATCTAGGCTATGTCCTTAGTGTTGAAAAACTACAAAGTCAGGAATGAGGGTTTAAAAGTGACCCTTTAATTCAAATATTTACAACTCTTCAAATCGAGAGTAAGCCACTACTTGGGCTGAACTAAAATAATATTAAACTAAAGTGTGTTAACAAATTCAATACCTAACTTAATTCTAAATAGGACGGCGAGGGAAGCTTACTCTTAGTGAAATGCAACAATGCGAATTTCACTAGCGAACACTAGTAATTGCAAATGCCTATAAAGGCGAACTTTCAGTAGACAGAGGAAATCTTGGCGCGCACAGCCTTACGGCGATAAATCCAAGGCACTGTTTTTCCCCTCGTTAACTCTTGCCTTTTAAACTGCTAACAGATATATGCGATTTGCATAAATATCTCACTCGCGCTAAATTCGGGCAGCAACTGAAACTTTGAGAATTCGATAGGAAAGTTCAAACTAAAAATAATTTGGTTAATTAAAATAATGAATGCTACAAAATGTGTGTCGTAGCATACTGGAGCAAGTGTCTATTTAAACAGGAGAGAAATTACTGTGTCATCAGAAAAAACTTGCTCGCCATAGTTAAAACCATAGAACATGACCTCTAAGCCAGAAAATTCCTCTTCTGCACAGATTATGCATCAAAGACCTGGCTATTAAATTTCAAGCTCTTGGCTCTGCATACAGCATTGCAAATGTTGCCAACTTACTTTCATATTCAGCATATTCATGTAGACTCATTACATAGCATGCTTGTATAGAGTGCCATTGGGTACACATCCTGCCACCTCTTGTTCATATAGCCATAATGTGAACAGCTTCATATAGCCATAATGTGAACAGTTGCATTTCTAATGAGATAAGGCCTGTGGCTTACCATATATTTGAGGACATATATACCATATATTAGATGACATATATATTAACATATATACGCCATCTTTGCTCTCGGAGAAATGTAACTCGCCTTTATTGGAGATGTTTGTGCAAATTAATAAAGGCACATGCAATAACTTTCATTTTTTGTTTGTAGTAACAATTTTTTGCGCATGCTCGCGCGATATTGGTTTGTGCTTTCTTCGGCTCCAGAAAATTTGCTATTTTTTTCGGTAAATACTGTTCTATAGTGTTTTATTTTGTGATATTTTGAAGCTAATTGTGTTACAATTGTGATATTATATCACACTTTATTTTTTTGAGACTATTTGACGAACCTATGGATGTTTGCATTTTTGTGTGTCTACGTGGCTCGTCGTGCTTCGGCTTCGGTTTTTAGATTACTATTTCTTCAATGTAAGAGGTCTGAAATGATCATCAAACTGTAAGTAAGTTTAATTCCTACATTATTCTATTATTTTAAAAAGGGTACTGTTTAGATAATGGCTTTACAAATTTGTCAAGAAATTCAGACAGAGCCAGTTGAGTCTACTGCTAAATTAGCAGATAGCCGAAAAATTTGAAGTTCTTTAGAAACTGTATTAGACTCATTTGCAGCAGTGGTAGATCCAAAACGTTTTCATCAGAAAATAATACAGAAAATACGTGATAGATCTGCAAGTAGAAATAGGTCCGCAGAATTCACAGTTCTGCTCTATCCAAAAAAGGAAGGAACTACTTCCGAGGAGGTCAAAAACAAAATTGTAAACTCAATGAATCCCACCCAATTACACATTGGTGTTAGAAGACTAAGAAAAATTAATAAAGGAGGTGTTCTAATAGAATGTTCCAAATCCTCTGCTATTGAAGCCTTGGAAACACGTTAAAACAAATGATTTGCTTAGAAACGATATGGTAATTCAACATCTTGTTAAGAAAGATCCAAGAATTATTATTTATGATGTAGATTCTGATCTTTCTCGAGATGATCTTAAGATTATGATTAGAGACCAAAGTATGGTCTTTGAAAATGGTGTTTTTAACTTAAAATTTTCAATAAAAGGTAGAAATACTAAAGTACAGTGGCCAGTATAAATTCTAAGAAATACAGAGAACTTATAAAAGCAGGAAAACTTAACATAAGATGATATCATCTTAGAATTCCAGAACTTTTGAAAGTAACTCAGTGTTTTAAGTGTTCAAAATATGGGCACTTTCTCAAATTGCCTAGAACCGCAAATATATGTTAAGTGTGTTGAAGTTGGTCATAAACATTGGGAAGTTTAAAGCTACTCCAAAATGTATTAATTGCAAAGAGGCAAATGAAAAATATAAATTGATGCTTAGCGTTAATCATTCTAGTTTAGATACAAATTGCCAGTGTCACAAACGACAAATGACTCTTTTAATCAGTTGTACTAATTATGGCTAGTAGAACTGACGAAGACTTTAAAATGGTTCAAATAAATTTACATCACGCAAAAGCTGCTGTAAATCAATTATATATTAAAGCTATTGAAAGAGGTTATAAAATAGCCTTGATTCAAGAACCTTATGTAGTGGATAATAAAGTTCGCGGAATTCTGATGAAATTTCGAACTTTTTGTGACAAAAATTATCCACGAGCAACAGTTGCTCTGTTTGACAGCTCTCCAGAAATGGTTTTGTATGCTTCCTTGAATATAGTGGCAATTAAAATGATCATTAATAATAGAAACATAATTTTTGTTGCAGTGTATTGCCTCTCTAATGAGGCCTTGAGTGACTATTTATATTGTATTAACAGTATTATTGATTCACATGAAGACTCGGAAATAATTATTTTCGAAGATTTCAATATTAAAAGTCCCCTATGGGGTCCTTATGATCACTCAATAGATCCAAAAAGTGATGCTATAATTGAATTCTGCTCGACAAACAATTTGAATGTTCTTAATAGTTCTGATAGCCCGGCTACGTTTTCTGGTGCCAGAGGCGAAAGTTGGATAGACCTTACTATAGTAAGATCTTTTGTTCTGAATTGGTCTGTTTCTATGGATATATAATGTAGCAATCATCGCTACATTGAGATTGGACTTTTAAACAACTTACTTAGAGGGAAGAAATATGAACGTTTCTATATTTAGGATTTGAATTGGCTGAATTTTTGTGTGGAACTGTATAACTTCATAAATCAAGTTTTCGAAGAAAATTTAGAAAATATTTCTGATTTAAATATTTACATTAAAGATCTCACTGACTCAATAGTGGATATCTGTAAGAAAAATAAGAAGATGAACAAATTTAAGCAGAGCAACGCTCTGAGTAAACAGGTGCATTGGTGGTCCGAAAAACTGACTGTTTTAAGAAGTGAAGCTCGACTGTATCGAAGAAAATTTCAGAGGTGTTACAATCGTATAGAGAAAAATTTGTTAAAGATTCAATATAAGAAGAAATTAGCTGAATATAAATGAGAAATCAACATTAGTAAAAATTGTGCTTGGGTACAACTATGTGACACTTTGAATATTCATCAACCTATTGGCGTTCCTTACTATATTGCTGTTAATAAGTATAAACCAACTTTACAGATTGTCTCTTTGAAATATCTTATACTAAGAATATAGACGAGACAATAAATTACCTCCTACAATATCACGTTCCTTGTGACACTATTTATGGTGATCTATCATGTCATTATCAAGTTAGATCAGATTCTAGGATACCCCCAGAGACCGTAAATGATTATCATTTTACTTTGGATGAAGTGGAATTTACTCTTAAAAAGTTAAATAAAGGTAAAGCTTCTGGTAAAGAAGGCCTGACAATGGATATTATTTTAGAAATGTTTGAATGTAATAAAAAGTTCTTTGTAGGTATTCTGAATGAATGCCTTCGGAGGGAGATTTTTCCTGAATGTTGGAAAGAGGCTGATTTGGGTTTGTTTAACAAAGTAAGAAAGGATAAAGAAGATCCTTCCTCTTTTCAACCCCATTTGTTTACTGCCTTCCTGGGGCAAGGTGCTGGAAAACTCATGATACAACGGTTACAATATTATTTATTATCAAATAATCTTTTAAATAAAAATCAGTTTGGTTTTATGCCGGGTAAAAGCACTACCTAGGCTATAGATAATTTAATTTCTGATATCCTTCGAAATGGAAGGAATGGTAAACATACTGCAATTTTATCCTTAGATGTAAAGAGCACTTTCAACAATGTTTGGTGGCCAATTTTATTAAAGGAATTACGAAATATGAAATGTCCAAGAAATATCTTCGTATCAATATGTTATTTTCTGAATGAAAGAAAAGTTTCCTTATATGATGGTAATAACTAGCATCACAGAAAATCAAAGGAGTTGTCCCCAAGGCTCTATTTCTGGTCCACTTCTGTGGAATATTATTGGTAGTATAGCTTTAAACATAACCTTACCACAAAATGTTAGTATACAAGCTTATGCAGACGATTTTGTTTTATTGGCCACGGGAAGTGGTCGTCATACTATTGATAAAGCTTTAAGTTTCGCCACTCAAGAATTGGAGAAGTGGTCTTTTCATGTTGAACTCAAATTTGATCCAAAGAAGAGATTTGGGTATTTCCAAAACTAATACTAGATCAATACATCCTAGGTGCAAACTGTATGGACAACCAATTAGAGTTTCTAAGAACAATCAAATATTTGGTCATTATGATCGATGAAAAGCTAACTTTTATACTTCACCTAGATCAAATAAAGATCGAATGCACCCATATTCTTAATAGACTTAGTAAAATGAATCTCCAAGGTAAAGTTCTTAAGAGTTTATATAAAAGAACTATTGAGAGAAAGATCTTGTATGCTTGTGGCGCATGGTGGACTGGAATGGTCTGATTGCGTAACAAAATTTTGAAAATTCAAAGAATCGCTTGATTGGGGATTTCGAAGTGTTTTAGAACTGTTTCCACAGTAGCTCTTCAGATTTGGCGGGATGTCCTCCGATCGATATTTTAGCGGGAAAAAATATGCTGTCTTTAAATTAAATGCCGGTAATAAAACTGTCGATTGTTTCAGTGAGATCTTCTCAGCTACAGATTTTGAATTTAAGAAAGGTTTAGACATTCATCCATTTTTATGGAACGGTTAAATTGGCATAAAGGCCTCCCCAATATGACAGGCTACATGGTTTTTACAGATGGATCTAAATTAAATGGTCACATGGGGGCTGCCTTTTGTGTGTTCTCACATGAGAAACTAAGCTGACAAAGGAAATATAGACTTTCTGACAATGCCTCTGTCTATCAGGCAGAGTTAGCGGCCCTGCGAGAGACATTATATTGGCTTATTTCTAATTCTGCGCTAGATCCTGTGGAAATCTATAGTGACTGCGAAAGCGCAATTGTTTCAATTAAGAATGTTTGTTCAAGTAACGATATAATTAAATATATAAAATATAGGCTCATTTTTCTTAGCGCTTTCAGAGATATTAAACTCTTTTGGACGAAGAGTCATATTGGTACCACTGGTAAAGAGTTAGCAGATAGATTGGCAAAGGCTGCCACTGAAAATCAAATTATTGATTTTGAAGTAAAGACTTCCTTTGACAGTTTGAAATCCTTGTTGAAAAGAAAACGTTTGACTCTGGAAAGCAAAGTCGAACAACCCAGATTCTAAAGGAAGATTCACATATAGTTTAATCTCAACCGTAAGTGAGAGAAGATGTCTAAGTGATAAGTATCTAAACCAAGCTTTAACTAATCATGGACACTTTTCCTTTTATTATAATAGGTTTTCGATTAAAAATTGTGCTTGTTCATGTGGCATGAGTAATGTCGATACTGAGCACCTGTTGTTTAATTGCTCTTCTATGAAAAATATTGTTCTAAGATTTATTTCAGATATTGCTAAATTTAATACTCTAAAGCATCCAAGTAAAAATACAGTGTCTAAATTGAAATTGTCAAATTTCATAAAAATATGTATCTGTAAATGAAAGGAATTTATATATTGATTGTGTTTAGTATTTCCCTGTCTGTTTTAAGAAAAACTAGGGTGTTTATGATATTCTGTTATTTTATTCATTTGTATATGCGAGTAACATATTTTATGCATGTAAGTAGCATGTGTTATGTCTTACAAAGTATGTAATAATGTGCTTTTGTTGGTGTAGCTGGTAAATCTTACCAGCTCCTAGACTGAGTTCATATTTTAGTTGTTTATTCTATTTAAAGTTATTTCAGGTAGTATTGTGGTAGTTCTACTGCTTAATGGACCTGATTTAGGCCTTGTTTTGGATCTCAATTTTCTTTAATTAAATAGCTCCACTAGGCCCTGTTAAGCCTTTAATGGCGGTAAAGGAAGTTCGAATAGTCATATGCCATCTTTCAAAACGAAAAGGCATGTCCATATGTTGCCCGTGCCATCCTGACATTCTTTAATACAGAGATGTTCGAGTGTTGCCTTGACCGGCTTGGCCACCAAATTTCTCGCCCACTGAAAGTACACTCTATGAAAAAATTGACGCACCAAGGAGGAATGATCACTGCTTTGAAATTTCGTATTGTTACGAATTTCACATTTATTTGGCTATTTATTTAGAATTCTAATTAAAATTCCTTTTTATTTCCCCGTGCAACGCAGACGATTTTTGAAGAGAAAGCTACGCCAAAAAAAATAACAATAAAAATAAAAGAGCGCGTGCATTTAATGCTTAATAAATAAATATCTCGTAATTACTGTTGCCATCCAGAAAAATCGGGATTGTTCTACTGATAATTAAAAAGCTTATGAAAGGCCGAGTTGAAACAGCTCATCTCAGTTGTTGTTGTTGTTGCTGTGGTAATTGTAGCTGTAAAAAGTGAACTGCTGTTTGTTTACTTAATGCTGTAGCGATTTCGCTGTGAGATAGAATTGTTTTATCTGTTTTGAACTGAGTTTTTGCTAAGCGTTTTATCAGGACTGAGTATTCTGTGCATAGTTTTAGAAAACATGGTGAAGTACTTACAAGGGTTCTTCTTCTCAAGTCCTGAACTGGAACAGGGAGCGGAAAATACGCTATGTTCTGGTGTAGATACTGTATTGGCGAATAACTGCACTTGAAAGGGATTCGAAATCCTCTTTTATTAAATCACTATTATTTACACACTTCCCAACTCGGGAGGGATACAGAAAGTAAAAGACCACACTTGGGTCGAACTTAACAATCAAATAATATTAACACTAAAACTAAAATAGAAATCTAATTAAACTTTGCTCACAGAGCAATTCGCGGAGTTTGGCCTCTAACTAAAAGGGTGCGTAGCAAGATATACTAATACTAGCGCACTTCAATTTATTTCAATATGCAATCACGTAGTAAGCACTATGGCTTATAATTTTAGCTGCTAGCTGGTCAGGCGAACGTCGAACAGAATGACCGTGATCTGAGACTAAAAGCTCTCTCACACTAAGAGGTTTCTACCTCTGGTTTAAATAGTACTTGGCTGTACTTCAAATTAGCATAAGCTGAAAACGCGCGCTTCTTCTGACGGGAAGTTGAAACAGAGAAGAGATAGAAAGATTTAAATTAAAATAAAACTTGGTTAGTTTAACTAAAACCTTACATACTTCCCGCCAGAATTGCGATAGTTAAACTACTGTGGTCCAAACGGACCATGTTGAAACTCGCAATTCTAAACAAATAGTCAAAATTTAACTGTTCTAAACTTAGGCTAACTCTTACAAGGCAATATATGTTGGTGAAAATTTTTTCTTACAGACGAAATTTGCTTGAACAACAATCTTCAACATTTTTATTTCCTAAGTCTTACTCCTTCCAGCAAAATCTGGAAGGAAAGAAATTTTAGTACAACATAATAACAGTAATTTCTGGGTACAATTCTTTATTTTTACCCGTGTAAATTCGCACACACACATTATCATTCAAGCACAATTAAATTCTTCCCCCAATGCTCTCTCACCGGTGTTGGATGCAAAGCAAACCGCCATTGCGGGTTTTCTGTGTTCGGGGGGGTTCAAATCTTCCACCTACGATCGACTAACATTAGTTAGAACTTGACATACGAGACCTCAAAAAACGCCCTATAACCAGCTAAACCTGAGGTTCTCACTAGCTTTATGTCTAACACTTTAAGTGTATTTGGTGGAGAGCCTAATTAACACTTGCATTCTAAAATTACTCAAACTTTAACTTTTCATGCATACAATTCGCAGTTTGCACACACAATTTACATTGATATTGCACTTAACGTGCACTGCTAGCATAATATTATTTCTTACATTTTATAACACTTTAACAATTTTATAGTAGTCATGAAATACAAATGTAGGTTAAATTTCTAAGCTTGCAGCAAGTGCTTCCTATTCCTTTCTCAAGGTACTTTCTTGAAATATCACATTACATTGAATTAATAGTCCACAGACTAAATCGTGTTCTTCATTTTTCCGATTTTTCATTCTAGACATTTTACAAGTCTTTCGACAAAGCGTCGTACAAAATCATTTAGTTAACATTTTTCTTTTCAGCAATTCATTGCTTTTACAAAATTAATCTATTTACAATGCTTAAGAATCTACTTTGCAAACATTAAGTAATTTTAAGTCTTTAAGAATTACAAATTTTTTTTTAAACAAAAACATTTTTCTTTCAGTATGAGAACTTCTCGCCCACTTGGCGTAAAACTCAACCTCGCTTGAGGTAAAATCGACCCTGCAACTTGCAGTACACTCGAAAATTAACTAAACTTTTGAATACGAAATTCTACTTATCTTGTTATGGTCATCCACCCTTTTCTTGGCCCAATCCTTGAAAGTTGAGTATGTTGCAGCTTGGTTCAGTCTCCTGGCTTTTTGTTTTTGGTCCTTGGGAGGTTGCTCATCTCTTTTCCTTTTAAAATTCCGTCGTTGTATCCTCGGATATTTCCCCTGAAGAGGAGGTTGCTCTGCTGGACGTTTGGTGGACTGGGCCCTTCTCTCCTGGGCCCTTGTTCGTTGCTGGTCCTGGTTCCTGCTGTATTCGGGACGTTGATTCTCAGGCTGCAATCGACGTTTCTTGCTTCTCAGGCACCTGTCCGATGATTCCGCAGTTCTTTTGGATACATTGGGCTTTCCTTGCCCATTCTGCTTTCTTCTCTTGGTATGCTCGTAGGTCCGTTCGTAAATCTGGTCACCTGCATCGTGAGACTTTCTTTTGAATCCACATTTTTGGTTCTTATTTCTACTTTGTTGAGGGGGAGCTTTCTTTTTCTGACTTTTCGATGCCGTTGTAGCTGGTTCCTGCTGTTTTTGCTGAAGTACATCTTCCTGGCTAGTCGATTGCCTCGGATCCTGAAAAAAATCTTTAAATACAGCCATTTTGCTGCGATTATAGAACGGTTTTATCTGATCGACATTTGCTTTGAGTGTTTGTCCATCATTTCTTTTTGATATAACCACTGTCTGTGTAATTTTTTCAATTATAAAACGGCCTTCAAAACGCGGAAAGAATTTCCCCACCTTTTCTTCTGGGGCATTTGACAAGTTATGTTTTATTTTCAGAACTTCATCTCCCACACTGTACTTGACCCCTCTTTTCATCATAATACAATTTTTGTTTTCTCTGGACCATTTCTATGTTACCGGTAGCTTCCCGTATTAAATTCTGTATGTCACTCATTTTAAATTCTTCTGCCCTTTCCTGGACAAAGAAAAGTTTATTTAAGGGCGTCAAAATTTTTCTTCCTAGAAACAGTTCAGCGGGTGTTTTTTGTGTAGTATCGTGTTTAGCGGTCCTAAGGGCAAATGCAAATTCATTTATATGGCTATCCCAGGTAGAGTGATAGTTTTTCACATAACTTCGAATTATTTTCACTACATTTCTATTAACCCGTTCCGCTATGTTTGACTGCGGAGGATACGGGACCATGTTTAGATGACGTATGCCCAGTTTTGCACACATTTCCTCAAAGATATTACTAACAAACTGGGGACCATTATCGGAAATAACTTTTAGGGGCGCCCCGTATTTTAAAATATACTTATTTAGAATTGAATCTACTACAATTTTTGCAGACGCGCGTTTTAACGGAATTAGCTCTAACCATTTGCTAAAATGATCC
>KK120534.1:0-39058 GCA_000611955.2 Stegodyphus mimosarum | reverse complement strand
GATATTGGATCCATCGAGAGAAACCCTGGGCAAGGTCGTCCAAGAGCCATGACGACCAGAGAAGATCGCTATTTGTCCATTTTAGCGAGGCGTAACAGAGGGGCTACAGCTTCTCAGCTCTCTCGGGACCTGTATGCAGCCACAGGAACCTGTGTAACAAGAGTGACTGTTTTAAAAAGACTGAATGAGAGAGAGTTTTTTGCCAGAAGACCGGCTGTTTGCGTCCCGCTCACGTCTACGGACAGGAGAGTCCGATTAGCATGGTGCAGGCAGCATAGTGATTGGAGTAAGGAGCAATGGGCGACCGTTCTGTTCACCGACGAATCACGTTTTAGCCTAAACACCGTTTTTCGCCGTACTTTCGTATGGATGCAAAATCAATAATCATGGCGGTGTCTGGGCAGGCATCATGTTGTATGGCCTCACACCTCTCCACGTCTTTGACATACTCTCTGTAACTAGTGTGAGGTATAGGGATGAGGTTTTGGAGACCTATGTTCGCCTCTTCCGGGATGCAGTGGGCCCCGAGTTCATCTGATAGAACGATAACGCGAGGCCACACAGAGCTCTTCTGGTCGACGAATTTCTCGAAAGTGAGGATATTCGCAGGATGGATTGGCCAGCCAGGTCTCCAGACCTCAACCCTGTAGAGCATATCTGGGACGCTCTGGGGGAGGGCAATTGTAACTCGCAATCCCCTTCCGAGAACCATCCAGGAACTGAAAACAGCGTTGGTGAATGAGTGGGGCCAATTGCCACAGGCACTGATAAACTGCCTTATTTCCAGTATGACATCACGCTGCGAGGCCTGTATGGCTGTAACAGGGGACCATACCCCCTATTAACTCATTTCTTTTGTGTCTTCTGCAACCGCTGTTTCAGACCTTCAGACTCCCATGAGTAATGTTTATTTTGTTTGTATTTTATCAACCTATGTTCACACCAAATTTTATTAAAATCTGTCCAGTAGTTCTGGAGATCGCAGATCAAATATGAAAATTTTCTTAATTTATTTCACCAGTGTAATACAGCATGTTTTTAAAGAATTACATTTGCGAAAGTCATGGATGATGGCGATCATGTTAAATGCTGGAAATTACGTACGGTTAATATATCATAGAAAAGTATATGAGGACTATCTGCCTAAGGAGGAGTGCTTCTACAAAGAATTTTTGAGGGGTATGAAATCTTATTATAGTATTAGAAAAACCCCTTGCAAATTGGAAAAACCGCTTGCATATTGGAAAACCCCTTGCAGCTTAGTCCATTTGCTAAGAACTGAACCCAAGATAATCATTAGTATTCGTTAGTCTTATCGATTTGGTCACCTATGGGTTCTTTTGCAGGTACATTCTAATCCTAACATATTTTACGCAGTTTAAAAAGCATTTCCATGCTGCATTCAGCCAAAGTTACCTAAAACTCAGCATAATAATACAATTGAACATAACAGCATAAAATACGGGGCGGAGATAGTTTACCTGGGGGTCCGAAATAATATAAAAATGCAAAAGTCAATTGCATTATCCATTTTGGTAATTTTTTTTTTTTTTTTTTTTTTTTTTTCAAATTTAAAGAACACTGCGCATTTTACACAGAAATCCTAATCGGAGACTACTTATAAGAACAGTTTCTGTTCATGTTGTTCTGCTCACAGCTGCTCTGCGCAGTCCTTCAGTTAAATTTATTAGTCTTAATTCAAGGTCCTTGACCATGACCAGAGCAGTAGACATAGCTTTAGTCTTCTTTACTTCGTTTGTTTGCCCTGAGAGTTTAGAATCCAAGGCTTTGTCAGCTTCCATGTACATCTTGCTGGGAATGAATCTTTCAGGGTGTCCATGACATAGCGAGCTAATAGTTTTGCCCAGCTTGCTTTCGGGTAAGCAGAGGCAACATCTGTAAACTAGCTTTATGTGGGGCCTCCATAGTTCTCACATTTGGGTTCTTTATGTTTAGGGCAGTTTCTGGGTTCACAACCTCTCTCGCAATGAACTCAGCAGATAGGATGTTCACAATCTGAGCGTGGCAAAAGCCCTGGCATTGTAACATTACTGCCCTGGCCCTGATAACATTACTTTGGGGCCTCGTCTTACCGCGGTATGATGCGACTTTGATTCTCAAATGCATTAGTTATTAGGGAACTAGAAAATACGATAAACACTGTCGAGAATACAACCCAAAAGAAGCTAGTAATGTGAGTAAGGCCATTTTTAATGACCACCTGGATTGGATTTCCGTAACGGAGGTAATCATGAAATAAGTGACTTCAGAACCTTGCTTCGAACTCCAATACGCAATTAAGCAATAAATTCTCGATTTTAAAAGCCGATATAGATCACACGGGATTTATCGTATTTCTTAATTGGGAATTAGAATAATAATAATAATTAATTGTATCGTATTTCTTAACAACAAATTAACAAGAGAAACAATAAACATTTAATTAACAAATCGCATTTCTTAATTGTAAATAAGAAGAATAGCGATGTTAACTTGCCATCTTTTATTTTGGAAAACTAAGAGACTCTTGACGTTAAATACTACAAGAAGAAGTTTAACTTGTACATTCATCACTGGAGTGTTTACAGGAAGGCTGCGAATGACTACTTTAATGATCTTGTTCTCTGGGAGAAAATAAGCATGATATCCATTCTGTGTATCCAGGAACTTGGTAACCTGTCTATGCACGAACGCGGTGAAGCTTTTTATTTCACACTCACTTTGTTCTTCAATTTTCCTTTACAATCAGCAATACGATTCTTTTCAAACAAGTCAATAAGTTGAGTCCAGCTTTGCAGCCCCTGACAACAATCGCCAGAATGTTTTACGAATACCTGGGGTAGTAGAATTCATTAATGCTGTCCAGCTTAGGGTTGCCCTCAGTGTCTCTTGATGTATCTTCTTTTCGAAGAGTTTTGCGTTTTGTACGGGTGCCATTACTGGTGAAAGGGCTACAGTCAATATTTTGTGTTGGTGCTTGTTCATTTGGTTCCATTTGGGTGACAATTTCCTAATCTGTCTTAGATTCAAACAACGGAGAAATTTCAAACGCTTTTTGCGATGATTTCTAAGTAAGCGTTTTATTTTTCTTTCTGCCAGTGGAAGAATTCTCCAGATACTCTTTTAATTATCCATCACATTCTTTTAAAACCGACAATTTATTTCTTAATTGCGTATTGGAGTTCGAAGCAAGGTTCTGAAGTCACTTATTTCATGATTACCTCCGTTACGGAAATCCAATCCAGGTGGTCATTAAAATGGCCTTATTCACATTACTAGCTTCTTTTGGGTTGTATTCTCGACAGTGTTTATCACATTTTCTAGTTTTGGAATATATTTGTCCACAATTTTAAAAATATGCATATTTGAAGAAGAATCCGTACCATTTTGAATAAATTTCTCTATGCATTCATTTTTATTGTGAGTATTTGGACAAGAAGTCTTCCTTCGGTGTTTGCTATGGTGAATTTGCTAACAGACCTGAAGAACAAAGAAAATCTAAAATCCACCAGACTGTCTAAACTGTATGGCTGGATTCTGGATTAACTGGCTCGTACTTATACTCATCATCCCCCACGAATCAACTAACTCGTACTTATACTCATCATCCCCACAGACACTTTGCTACCGGCATGCAACTATTAGGAGTTTTAATCAGAAGATTAAACTGTCACTTTTAAAGATTCTAATGGTAGTTATGAAATATGGTGCCATCTCGCCGTTCATCCGAAGGCGAGAATAAAACAATGTGACAGTCAGCGTTCGCAAATCGAGAAAAGTCTAGCCGGTGCCGCCATAGACTGAGGTCGGAATGAAAATCCTGCGGAAGGAGTTATTATTTGAAGAAATGAGCAAGTAAAAATTATTCTAAGCAAAGACAAATTCAAAATGCCCTAAAATAATGCCTGCAAACTATCTTGAATATCTAAAGCAATTTCCGATGAAAACAGTGAAATCCATAATCGAAGCACGAACTCACAGTCGTGAGGCAGGAAAAAATGTCTCTATCCAATTAGCCACGACAAATATTTCTGAATTTATGAAAAATTAAACACTTGCGGTACACAATTATGCAGAAATACTTGATGAAATGCTGACATTAAAATTACTTATAAAAGTACATAGTAAACTCTCGGGAGAGTCAAATCCCGAACACGTATAATTTTTTAATTATATCAGTCTAGGCTTGTGAGGTACTCGAAGACAGCTATGCCTACTTCTAACGTTTGCGCTATTGAATTCGCATTTTTAAATTTCTCGAAGAGTTGTTTTGCTTTTCTGAATTGTATTTTTATTCATTCTGTGAAAGCTGTTTCATCTGGATTCTTGTTTGGTTTCGTCCATGTGGGATTTTAGGGTTTCGTGTCTTCTATTTAATTTCAGTCTTCATTATTGCAGTTCAATTTAGGGGTTTCTTCAACATGATTTCTTGAAGTTGTGTAATTTTTAGGATATTTTTACAACCTTTGTAACCTTGAAACGTGATTCTATCACAAAGGGCACAAACAGCTGGCTGTTCATTTTTATTTCTTTTGCATAAATAAGTTTCATGTCGGACTGCACATTTTAAATACCTCTCTTTATTTAAGTAAGTCCAGCGAGTGTAACCGTATCTCTGGCATTTGTAACATTGCACTGGTTGCAGTCCGGTTTTGTAAGGTCCAATGTAGATTTCATGTTCACTTATAATTTTAATATTAAATTTCCTTCCCCTTTTTTAACCTCTGCGAGGTAAAGTCGTAATGGATAATTTTCTTTTCTCTAAATCTGGTTACCTGCCTCATGTTAATGACTGGTATTCCTTTATTAGTTAATTCTTGTTGAATTTTTCAATATTCATATTTCTGGGTAGTTTCTTTATGACGGCCTTTATGGATTTGTCGGCATTCATTAAAAAATTACAATAGAGAAAACCCTACTCCTGGAACACTTTTGTCGTTTTTCTGTAGTCACTTGTATCAGAAACAAGGATATTCGTTTGATCACCTTTTAAGTTTCCTTAAAAGTTTTTAACGCCTAGCTTTTATATTTGCTCCTTAAGTTTTTTTTGTCAATTCAGAAATCAGAAATAACTATTGGCGGAATATATTCTTCATTTTTCTTAGATTGAGAGGATTCGATCTCTAAATCGGAATCTTCTGGCTCCATCCCGTCATTCTGTTTTAAATCGGTGAACTTGTTCTTTTGGGAAATCTCTTCATTATCAGATTGAGAATACGATCCCTTTTATGTGATTCGTAGCGTTTTGAAGTCTTCGGAATCTGTTTTATTTGATTTCGTTTTGCGAGTTTAAGCGCTAGACTTTCTAGAGAATTTCTGCTCAAGACCATTCTTGTACTGGGAGGATTACTGATGAGTTCATCAATAACCTCAACATGAAAAATTAGAGCACCTTTCATAATATTATTTTCATTTATAAATGGACCTTGATTCGATAGAGTTCCTCACTTTTTTTTCTGCCAGATTAAGTATAGAGGAACCTAGTGAACTGTTAAGCGAATAATCCCTTAAGTTCACGAACAGAAACGTGAACTCAAGAAGGGTTAGTTACCTTTTATTCACTCAAAATAAGATTAACAGTTGGCCCCTCTCTTTGGATGTACAGCAAAGCATACACTTGGGCTTAAAATCAAAATATAAGAAATAAGAACTAATGACTAACTAAGAGATTTAGCCGCAGCTAAAACAATTCTACAGTAATTGCCCTTAATATTAAATTAGCCAGCGAATTATCAAAAGGCACGTAATACGGTCGAGTATAACAACAGCTTAGACAGACGTAGTCCAAAGGCAAACGTGCACTACTCAGGAATCCTAACTCTCTCTGCCGAAGTCAATTGAACTTGAGTTAAATACTATTCACCTTCTCATTTGCATTTAACGTGATTTTGAAAACTCATTCTGGTAGGGATTTGTAAGTTGAAACTAGATAAGATAGAAAAGATGTATTAAATTAAAGTAACTGTTATAAAATTAAAATATACCTTACATTTCTTTCGAGTAATTTTCTCGCCTCGAAGCTCGGCTCTGTTGCGAATGAGCTTTCCGTATGGAAGTTTACCTTAATCAGTATTTGCAGTCACTCTTGTAACCGGCTCAAGTGCTTTACGATCTCTGAAGAGCTGCATAAGCTTAGCCTTATTGAACGTCGCCATCACGAAAAAGTAGCGAGTTCCCTCAAGGTACTGGCATTATCTTGTTGGAAAAGCGATACTTAAATCGAAGTCTTCAACAGAGTGGAGAGTTCTGCCTCGAGTACAACCTCAATGCTTGCCTCTCGACAAGAACTGAATGAATGATATGTCATCATTCCCCCTCCGCCTTCCCTAAAAAGCAGAGCAAATTGCACCCTATAGTAAACAATCTACCCGAATGAAATCAACTATATAAATTCGTCACTTTTAGGTATACAAAATGATTGCAATTTCGCAGTTCTTCGTGCAAACGATGTCAGCAAGGGCGAGATTTATTGCTGCATCAGCCGGATTGTAAAAGGTAATAGCGATGTGCTTATTTTTCAGTGTGACTGCATGTATAAGGCATAAGTATGCAATTTAGGCGCACATTAAAATAAATCAAGTTTGTATTCAGACCACCAGTTTAAAATATACGGAAGATAGTAGAGTTATCGACATGCATGAACCACGACAAATGGTCTTTCGTTTGTGGATGGACGTTCCAGTGCATTATTTCACAAGATAATGCTTGCCCTCGTACTGCTGACATCTCAAGGATCTCGGCAATCACGGATATTCAGTCCTGGCCAACCATATCGCTAGACCGTTTTTCAGTGAAAAACTTCTGGGATGCTATAGGTTGCTCTTTCAAGACTCTAATTTCTGCCATTAAAGTTACAAGAATAACAAGCCAGAACTCAGTCTACGTCGAATAAATTAATGAAGGACTACATCAGGACCTCTATGATGCTATGCCGCGAAGTATGGCTGAATGCAGTAGAAATAATGGCGGTGGGATGTCCTATCGAGAGTTATAATGATTTTATAAGTTCTGCGATAAATATTTGTCATAACATTTTCATTTTTAATCACTGATTATTGGTGGACTAATAAATTCCTTCGAAATAACATTTCAATGTAACACTTAATTTTGGATGTAGACTTTTCTTTTCCTTTTTGAAGCGATGAGTGTACCATGTTACGTTACGATGAGTTTTAAAACGATGAGTTTACGACGTTACATGAAGAAAATAATAGAAATCTTATGCAGCCAGCTCTTCAGTTTTTTGTGAACAAAGTCCAGGAAGAATTATCAATGATCCATGACTCTAAGTACTCGGCTTCTTACCAGCCTCCAAAAGTTTCTAATTTGCAGTGATTAATTGCAGTTTAATCCGGGTACACAATTTAAGCACACATCAAAAGAAATCAAGTAATAATGTAAGAATTCGCGAACATGCACGGGATCTAGCTGCTCAGTTAAACATTATGCTAAATTTTAAAAAAGGAAATTACACATTTCAATTTCATTATTTAAAGAAAACAGAATAAATCAAAGTATTTTATGTGTTGGAAGAAAGACTAAAATAAATCACAAAAATGTTAATTTTCTTTAATGATCAATTTATAAAAGAACTGTGTTTTAGTTATCCAGAAGTTAAGCTTTATCTGATGTGAATATTTTTTTGTTTTTTTTCTCCAATAGCAGGCCCTAAGCCGAATTCGGCTCGACCACTACTAAGGCCAGAATTGGTGGTCACTTTATTATGAAGGAACCTAACAGATGGGCCACCTTTGCCTCCTATGAAGGGACGGACAGTTACAAACCATGCCTTCTCCGGGATTCGAACCCGGGCCCATTGGTATCGCAGTCGGCTCCCCTAACCACTATACGGTCTGGGCGGCCTGATGTGAGTATTAAAGTTTGTTTCGGTTGAGCCTATTTTTATTTGATTTCATAAATCATAGCACTGCAGTTACAAATGTCGAGTTACTTCACAAATTATTAACTTGTTTAACATTTAATATTATCCATAGAAACAATGCGGTGAAAACAATTTTAAAATTACCTAATATTTCCGAAGGTCAAGGTTCGCAACTCCAGAGGAGTTTAAAAATAAAACAATTGCCCAATTGTGCTCGGGTGCTGAGAGTGGTTCCAGTATTATTCAATTGATATGAAGGACGTATATTTACGCGATCTGCGCATTGTGAAAAGACTGGTGTTGCCATCTTCAGGAATGCAAAACTTGAAAAAAAATCATTTAATTAAACTGACATAGAACAAATGATAAACGTTTAGCCAATGATCCATGAATCTCATTTACGAAGTGAAGTATTTTAATAATGATGAAAATGTCCCAAACAATAATAGCTAAATGACGGACTATCCACCTGACGATCCAGCTAGCGGCCGAGCGGTAAAGTTGCTGAACACTGTTAGTTCGGTCCGAGGTTCGCATTCCGCGAACAGGCTGGCAGCATGGACGTTTTCGTTGTTTTCCCCATGTGCAACGTGCGTGTATACGAGTCAGTTTCCCTTAAAAAGTCCTCTACGAAGGCATCCTTCCCCTTAGGCAGTTAGCCATCGAGGCTTTGCCGTAATCACATAAACCAAACCACCTGTAGTGAGAAAAGTCGGTGACTAATTTGATAAATCAAGGAATGGACTGGTTATATGGGTTCATTGTAATTTTTCTCAGATATCTGACACAATGAAAGATTAGTTACATAGAGAAAAGGCTCACTATTTCAACAATCACTTCAATAGTGCTAAATAAATTCATTAGCTTTTACAGTTTTCCCCTCATTCATAACAGAAAAACTCTAGAATGTACACCGAGAGAAAATCAAGAGAGTCTCCGCTGCGAAACTTGTTGACGTTTCACAGAGAAGAAAAGCTTATGCTTACCTGCTATTGGTGCTCCTAGCATACAAGATCCTCCTCTAAACAGACTGAGGAGCCCAAACGCATTTGTTAACTTGTCTAATCCCAACAGCTCCACCAGTATTATAGAAGTTAAACAAATGTAGGCCGCTGGAGAGAAAGGAATGATTAATATAACAAAAATATGATTACATAATGCATAAAAATATGATCACATAATGATTACATAACGCATTAAATTTTAAAAAATTTAAGTTTATTTTCACACTTCTTCATCATTTAATGAACTTAAATATGAGTAGTTGGTTGGATAATTTAACGGCAAGAAACGTTGTTTATTATTTTGTAACCAGATTTTGGTAAATATAATCTGTTTTATTATTTGCAGAAAAAAAATAGACTTCTTAAATTGAAACACTGTTTGATAAAATTTGAAGGAACAACGCAAATTTACAACTCTTCATAAAAACCAAAAGATAAGATACGAGTTGAAACATTTCAAAGTGTAGAGCATTCACATGTCTGCAAAAAATATGATCAGACATACAAGATGAAGCCTATTTGAATAGTAAATACTAAATTGAGTTGACATTTAGATACAATAATCAGAATAAGGAACACACACAGTGATTAGATTCAAGAAGTTCGACTAACGCATATAAGAAATTTAATTCGACGAACTAGTTGTGGAACGTAAACCCTAACAGAATTTATCCCGAAACTCTATGTTTGGATAAAAAGCTGACAGCTCAGTGTGAACTATATTTATTGAGTAGATTTTAGCTGTTTCTGTTACTATACTTCATAATTTTCAATGTGTAAGAGACTAAAATTGCATTAAAAATATTGTAACACCCACCAAGCACATAAATCCATAAATAAATGTAGCCTCATCGAAAAATTCTCAGAAGAGTCATATCTCGTGCATGAAACTTGCAATACTCGAAGCCCTCTGTCGGAGGCCATATAGCTACACTGCTTCCAAAAGCATGAAATCATAAATACTGACTTCGCACTCTGAGTATATGCTACCCACCTCCTATATCATCATTCAGGAGGTACATAATTTTGGTTACAGAATTGTATAACAGGATGGTCATAAAAAACTTCCGGATATATGAAACAATAGCGGCGATTCGCTCTACAAATCGAAATGAAAATTCAGATATTGTTATTTGAAGGTATGCGTTCAAGATTGTGATAACTTAAAGTAATAGAGATTTCATGCTTACGGTTACAGTAAAAACATTTCGAAATTTTCGAACGGCAACAGCTACTTTTTACCTGCGCAAATAGACCAGAGCATTGAAAACTATGTAAATGACGTTGCAATACACATGTAACAAAAATTGCCAGCATAAAAAATTTCTAAAGAAAAGACATGTAAAGGGCCAATGACAACATTAAGAGGGGAGAGGGGAAAAAAAAACTTTTATTGGAATTTCAAGTTTTCGCCGTACCCTCCTTTCAAAGAGGATAACACACTGCGTGCGCGAGATTGCTGACAGCAATAATGAACGTAACATCGCATGAGGAATCTGTATATCCTCACGTTTTATGGCATCTTTAAATTTTGACATATCTCGTGGATTTGATGTGTGCATCTTAAATTTCAGATAACTAGAAATCAATGCAGTGAGCTCGAGGGGATCGCGGTGGCCACGAACTGCACAGTTACGGATGATGACTATCTCCGAAGTGCTGTTACAACACTTGCTGAACACATGTGGTTACGCGTGGAGGAGCATCATCTTGCATCCATACAATATCATTAACGACATTTCGCTGGTGCTACCCTTGACTTACGTAATTCTACAATAATGCTGTATATCGAAAACTTGTGATGGAGTACGTTTTCATATCTGTGGAAATGATCTTGAAGTACGGACCGAGAACGAATGTGCTTGCGATGTCGCACCACACAGTCACTTTAGCTTCACACAAAAGCGTTGGTGCTGCATCAGCTCGTTTTCGTCAGCCCAGAGCACGTGGTTCTTGAAGTTTACATTCCCAGTTAAGATAAAATGTACCTCATCCGTCCGTAATATCCTAAGCGGATACCTGCTACCTTAATCATATCCAATGAGAAAAAAGAGGAAAAAATTTGCATACCTGCTACCTTAATCATATCCAATGAGAAAAAAGAGGAAACAATTTGCAAAGTCGACACGTTGTTACTCGTTTTCAGGCTGCAACACCTCGCACACCGGAATTGATAAAAAAAAAACATCCGGAGAACAGAGCGCAGAAACTTGAAGACTGTTGTATTCTGTACATCCAAACTACGAGCAACACTTCTTACAATATGCAATGGACCTGGAGTAATCGTATTATGCACTTCCGCAACAACTTCAACTGGAACACATGGTCGTCCGGATCGTGGTCTATCGCATGTGCATCCAGTTTCTTCAAAAGTTTTACCAAGCCATGTAAAGTTTTTACAGAACACTGGCCTCGGCTAAGCTTATAATTTCGCAGATGAACTCGTACACCATCGGCAGCCTTTTTACCGTTCAGATAAAGAGCTTTATCAATTCAGCTCGTTCTTTCCCTGTTAAGTGTAATCTTGTTAGCACATTCGAACATCTGATTGAAGAAACAATCTTCACTGCTTATAAACAGTTTTTCATAAGCAATGCTTTGCACATGGTGTGATGTACTGATGCTTCTATTGTCTATTCCTGTGAGTTATGCAAAGTGCGACAGTGCACCTTCTCTCTGTGTTGTCACTGGTAACAATGCTCTTCATTGCAAATGTTTTATGCAATCAATTTTCATCATACGTGTACCCATCTAATGCTATTTATGGTTTTTCAGTGTGCTGATTAATTTGGACAGAAGAAAAACTGGGTGTTGCCAGCCGAATATTTCGAAATGTTTTCACTGTAACCCGTAACCATGAGAGCTGTATTATCAGAGTCTTCAGCGCATACTTTCAGATTACAATATCTGAAATTTCATTTCGCCGCTATGGATTCATATATCAGGGAAGGTTTTCTATAACCATCCTCTATTTCTCGCTATACTTACTCAAAGCATTGAAAAAGATTTACCACTGTATGAAGAAATTTTATTTGAGCTTATCGAACGATATCCTGGACACTACAATTGGTCATAGCAATGTTACCATAATAGGTCAAGGCAACACTGTAGGGATTTTTATGAGATGTGTACATGTTCTCAAGAACCAAGCAACTGTAAATTGCCACGAATATGTACCAAACAATAACAGTTTGTAAAAGGGAACGTGGAACTAGTTGTTATGCTGGCATGCAGTTATTATAAAATAGCTCTTACCAGCTCCTTAGAGCGTTCCCAAAGGGCATGACAAAAGTAAGAGTTCCTTAATAAATTTCGCAGGGAAGTCACAGAACTAAGATAAGTAGAAAGCATCGACACTTTATCCTCCATAAAACAGAAAATATCGGCGAGAAGTGGAAGCGGGTAGCACATGTGGCTCCATCTGCTGGTAAGAAAGGAGAAGATAATCATGGGGCAAGAGGGGCCAAAACAATGCTGGGATTATCGGCTTGTAAATCAGAAGAATGATAACGGTGAATCAGGAAGGTTGAAGTCACGTGAGTTGTGTCAGCAAATTTATATCGAAGCAAAGCGAATACGAATGCAACGCTATCTCTCGAGCAAAAAAGTAACTAAAACGTGATAAACTATGTTATTAATAGAATTATAAGAGCTTAAACCCAGTTTATAGAATTTTTCTGCTATTTACCTAATTTTAAATGTTCTAGATATTTAAATTTTAGCATTTATTAAATGCTCTCAAATACTGTTTGGTATGTTTGTTTATGCTATAGCAGCACGGTTCCCTCATGTTTCATCCGTAGGTCTATTCCTTTTTTTTTTAATTTGAAACTTAAAAAAAAAAAAAAATTCCCCATTTCTTGCACAAAGCAAAATTTGTGGAAATCCTTTAAATCCTTTTTTTTTCTGCCTAGCAGCTTGCAATTAGGCTTTCATTTCGGTTAAGCGTTTGTTACAAAAGTGGAAGCATTTCAGCTTCATGAAAGAGCTAGCAAGGTTTATAACAACAAATGTAGGAATCGCAGCACTGAAAGACAAATTAAAAAACATTTGATGTGGACACCACGACTTTCTTGTACAGCCTATTAAATTATACACAATTTTTGCCGCACTTCATTTTAAACTTATTTCCTTGCATTTCATTAGAGTTATTATTTATCATTCAGTTAATTTAGTTCTCAATTTGCGGAAAATGCAGAAAAACCTAAACCATAACATACAGTTAAAGCAGTTTAAAAAACAATTTTTACAAGTAAAATTAGAGTTTGTACGCAAAAAGAAGAGATTCGCTCAGCGGGAAGGAAGATGGTGCGCAGAAATGAACGTTAACATTTGGTTCCACTGGGTAGAAAGACACTGAAATTGGTGCCCTAGCCGACTTAATTCACTACTCTACTAAGAGATTCACTGTAAACAAATGACAGCCTCCTTAGCGCCACTTTTAAATTGTTGATAATTCAACCATTGCATGCACATTAACTAAAGGCATAAAAACCTTAACTGCAACATAACATATAAGAATAATAAGCTCATCGAGTAGGGTAGAGTGGCAATATATACGCTGGTTATCATAAATTAAGGAAACATTACAAAAATAGCGATAACTCCCTCAAAAATTAGCCAGACCGTGTAAAATTTGAATATGTTGCCAGGTAAGAGTAGCTGAGTAAAACTGCAACTTGCAAATTAGCGGCGCTGCACTCGGAATACGTCATCTGCGAGGAGCATAAAAGTCCATGTTTGAGAGCAAGCTCACATATTTCACTGTGACAGTGACATCAGAAATCTGAGATAACCAATTCATAACAATGACCTCCAGGCATCATTTGCCTGCAGAACTACGATGGAGAGCCATTGGGAGACTAGAGCGGGACAAAGTCAAACAGAAGTGGAGAGATGTCTAAATGTGAGTTCTCCTGTGGTTCATAGACTTTGGAAGCAATTTTCAAACAAGACATTCGACATCTAGGAGGTTCAGCCAAGGACGGCCAACTGCTATGACGAGAGCCGATGACCGATATTTGACATTATGTGCACGCAGGAATAGAACCGCTACTCCGACTCTTCTTAGATCCTCCTCTGCTGCAGCCACCGGAAGGTTGGTGTCAACGTCAACTGTGCGTAGAAGGCTTCACGAAGGTGGTCTGTATGCGAGGCGACCAGCCATTTGCGTGCCGCTCACGTCACGCCATAGGAGGGACCGTTTGTAGTGGGCACCACAACATGTGCACTGGACGCCTGATCAATGGAGACAGATCATCTTCTCTTGACAGATGAGTTCAGGTTTAGTGTAGAAAGCGATAGTAGGCGTTATTTAATATGAAGAGAACATGGAATCCGTTATCATCCGTCAAACATCCGTGAAAGAGATGCATACGGAAGAGGCAGTGTCTGTGTTTGGGGTAGCATTTGTTTGGGAGGACGCACAGGCCTCCATGTCTTTCCAACGGGAACCGCGAATGCTCAGGTTAATAGAGATGACATCCTTGATGCTGATGTGCGCTCATATGCCGGGGCAATAGGTGATGCTTTCCTGTTACAGGACAACAACGCAAGAGCACAAAGGGCTTGCATCGTAGATGATTATATTTAACAGGAAACAATTATGCGCATGAAGTGGCCAGCTCGATCTCCGGACTTGAACCCTATCGAGCACGTTTTGAGATGCTTTAGGGAGACGTCTAGCTGCTCTCAATCTGCTCTCTGAGACCCTTGCCGCGCTTGCAACTACATTGAAAGAGCAATGGCTCTCGTTTCCTATGGAACTGAGAGACCGCATAATTGAAAGCATCACAAATCGCTGTATGAGCGATTCCATATTGAAGGTATTTTTCCTTTAGCAAACTGACACCTTCGATTTGTTCATTTTATACATGTGCTAATTTCTATGCTACCATAATTGTCTGGTAATTTCTTTTTTTTTGTTATTTGATACCTTACCATGTGCTGTATATTGTGGGTAAGTTTCATGAAATTCTACATGTAACGTTTTCAGTAGTCGTGATTTGTGTGATTTTTCCTTAATTTATGAGAACCAGTGTATATATATACGTTCGGTGCGGCTGATTGCAACGAAAAAGGGAATCTCACAACTACATGTTATAGTACACCCATGTAGACAATTTCAACCTTTTATGGTTACTCGTTTCTGAATTATGCGAGATACGTACACACGTACGAACAGAAGTCACAAAAAACATTTCTTCTGAATCCATTTTACAATACGCTTTGGAAAAAAAGAGTCTATTATTCTGTTACCCAAAATTATATCGTTTAAATGGATTCGTGAGGGATCAGAATGGATATTTTCTATGAAATGTGACACTCGAAGGTTTTCGCAATTACAATACTTCCTTTACTTCGTACAAAGAAGTAAAAAAGGTCGGATACATAGCGAAACTTCTTTGATTACTCGCAATAGTTAAGATTTAAGAATGATTCATAAACTCAAGAGCCTCTCATACGAATGAAAGCATTTCTGATGAAAAAAAACTGTAGATCCTATAACGAGTTACTTTAGTTCTCTGACATACGCTAATTTAAATTTCAATTAATATCGTAATAATTGATATCTTCTTTCGCCTCGGCTCTATTATTCTGAAGGCAAAGTTTTACACGGAACAATCGTCTGTTGCTTCACCTTGCATCTCCTTTGCACGTATTTATGCTCAGTACTTTTTCTATTAGTATTACGTAGCACAAGAAGTATCATTTATAAAGAGAATGAATCACGGAGACATCCAAAACACATTCCAATTTTTATAAAAGGTAATGTTCTGCATATTTAAATGAAAGCACAAAACATTTTACACGAAATTGGAAAGAGTATTTCAAACTGATGTATACTTACACACAAATAATCCAAATAGAACGCAATCAACTACAATGGCTGTATAGTTACTGCAGAAAGGCAAACAAAATATACAGACTCCTGTTAGTAGAATAGAAATATTGTTGACCAACAAGGCTGAGACACCAGGGCGATCAGCAAACCATCCAAACAAAAGTCGTCCAAGAGTGTTTGTAATGCCTATGACAGACAGCAGAAAAGCAGCCTTTTCTGGAGAAACTCCTTTCATGGTGCTGCTATCTGTGATGTAAACATATGGCACATAGAAACCAATCATTCCTATAATGTTAGAGATGCAAATCATGAGGAAAACACGGTTCTTCAGCAAAGAGAAGTCTAACATTTCATACATTGTATCAGTCATTGATCTTGGTAGTTTTATGCAATCGGGACAAAGTTTTGGTTTCTCTTTACCATCAAGAACAACAGATTTGTTATCGCCAAGTACAGACTGAGACACAGGTATATCCCTGGGAATAGATGTCACACTAGCTACATACGATCGCACGTCTCCTTGAGACTGTTTGTACTCTGGTAAATTACGAATGCTTCCACTATAAAAGACATCTTTTCTGTAAAGTGGCCGACTATAGTCTTTGCGGTCGCGCCGCAGTGATGGCCTCCTGCTACCGTCCAGCGGAACAGGTGTTTGAGTAGTCTGATCGCGAATGTTTTGCTTCCATACCTCGTCTGCATTAAAATTGTTGTTTTGCTGACCTGGACAAAGGAATCCACTGGATGAGATCTTCAAAGAAGCATTATTTTTCCGCATCTCGTTATTAACAGTTATATTGCTCAGACTAAGTTTCATAGCTCCCCTAAAAGGCGGCAAGAGTCCTTTGCGCTTTGCTAACTCGCGTATAGCAGTTTGAGGTAAGCTTCCGTTATGAATATGTGGTGATGATGGACCATCTTGTTGGTCACCTGCATGAGGTCCATTAGTCGGTGTGCCAGCTGAACTGTGGTTAGGAAGAGAAACAGTTGTAGCCACTTTAGGTAATGAAGGTCCCGTTAAGGGAACTTTCTCTTCAGCTTCATCTTTTTCATCCATCTCTTCCTCTTTCGAACTGGCTGGAGACTTTCTGGCTTCTTGTATTGGCGATAAAGTGAAAACAGGAGTATCAGCTGGCGATTTTCCAAACTGGTCAAGATACAGAGTAGAATGAACTCCGGGCTCCAAATTAAGGACAAATTTTGGTCTTTTTTCTACAGTTCCGTCCGAGTGCTGAATGATCATGTATTGGCTTTCACATAAGGAATCCATTCTATGCCTTTCTTTTTCTTCTGCTATTCTTTGCAGCAGCGGCTTCTGACGAGGACCAGGCTCCAAAGGTCTCATAAGCGATCCAAAAACTGCGCAATTTAAGGTTAACCCAGCAAGTATTAGCATAGCTCCTTTCCAGTCGTAGATTTCTAGAAGTTTCTGACAGAATGGGGCGAAAATGAAAGCACCCATACCAGATCCACAGACGGCTATCCCTGTAGCTAAAGCACGTTTTGTTGAAAAGTAGTAACCCACGCTAACAACAGCTGGAAGGAAAACCATTCCGAATCCTATACCTATAAAAGATAAGACTAATTAACAAAGTACAGACAGTAATTCATACATTAATAAAGTAATGTAAAAATTAACAACATTTTTTGTCAGGAATAATCATCAATTATGTGGTTACATTTTTACTTATATAGTTCTTACAAGAATACCGGGAATTTTTTTTTTGCTTTTTTCCAGCGCTGTTTTGTTGGCTTTCCTGTGAACAATAATCTAAAGACAGAAAACATGTTGCCCAGGCGTTTCTGCTTAACTGCAGACTACTAATTTTATACACATTTACTGTGTATTTGGTCTGTGAACAAAAACATACAAAGATGCATTTTCTGAAATTTATGCAAACGAAAGTTTAAGACACGAATATTTTTCTTCTCATCACACCAGCGAAGTTTTGTTTCACCTTAGCGCTACAAAATACAGTTTAAGTAAAAATATTTGCATTCATTTAAAACATTTAAAATTCAGTTAACTTATTTTCGAGGTTTTTTTATGTTAAACTTTTAAAAGATCTTATTTCCAG
Source organism: Stegodyphus mimosarum (assembly GCA_000611955.2). NCBI lineage: Eukaryota > Metazoa > Arthropoda > Arachnida > Araneae > Eresidae > Stegodyphus > Stegodyphus mimosarum. The sequence continues at coordinate 21,250 of KK120534.1, read as the reverse complement.
AAATTAAGAATTAAAAAAATCTGATGTGTACACGACATGACGTCCTTGTACGGAATATTAAATTATACGCATTTTTTGGCTACATTTTATTTAAATTTATTTCCTTGAATTTCATTAGAGATATATTTCTCAATCAATTAATTCAGTTCTCACTTCGTGGTAAGGCAAAAATACATAAAACCTCAAAATATCTTTGTTAAAAATTGAAATATATAGGAAAATATAAAACATCAAATGCAATTATATATATATATATATGTTTGGTGCAGCAGATTGCAACCGAAAAGGAAGGTGCACAACTACATGCTATAGCTATACAAAATTTCAACTTTCTGAGGCTACTCGTTTTTGAATTATACGGAATACATACATACGTCACAAAAAAAAATCACTTCTGAATCCATTTTAAATTCTTTTCGGAACCCGGTTTGGGGAAAAGAGGCCTTGTTTCTGTCCTTACATACAGATATCACGCAAGAATATCGTTAAATTGCTTTCGATAGTAGTCAAAATGAATATTTTCGTTGAAATATGATACTCGTAAATTTTCGAAATTGCAAAACATCCTTTACTTCGTACAAGGAAGTAAAAATGCAAAACATTTTCTTAAAATGTCAAGTATTGTGACTAATAATAAATTAACATTACTATTAATGACTCAGTGTTTTAATCTAAAAATTTTTTAGTCTCTTCATTAAATTTTAAAAAATGTAATGTTTTACATTACATTTTTCAAAATTCAATTTTTTTTAATATTTCTTTTACGAACATAACCTTGTACAAACAGAGAATTTACAAAGTTCTGATGAAAATATTGCTATAGGAATAAAATTAAAATATTAATACCATAATATGTACATTACTACAAAATTTCCTCATGGTCATTCAATTCTATTTTGAATGAAAGGCAATGAAGTTAAGAAATCAAAATGACGTTAAAATGTTCCAATGATGTTAAGAGATTAAGTTTTATTGTCGGCGTATTGGGCTGTATTCGAAAACGTAACTGAGCTACCTCAATTATAATATAAGTTTAGAAACGTTATAAAGAACTACAGATAAAATTACACTGTACTCAATAAGAAAGTCCTTGCAACAATTTTGTTGCATCATCTAGACCGAAAAGATTGCAAAGATGACAAAAATCAATAAAAGTTCTTTGTTCTTTTAAAATATTTGAACACCTGATCAGTACCCCATTTAGCACACGCAAAGAAAGGTGAAATGTGCAGTTCATACGACAGAGGAAAAGTATTATTACACGTGGAAAGTAGAGGGTTTCTGAACTCGTATATATAAACTAGTGTTCTGACGTCACTCGGATTATTTAAACACCTGTCGTTACCCCATTCGGAGCACTAGCAATGAATAATAGAAATAAGGAATTAGTATCCCAAGGACTGTTTTTATACATCCAAAGCTGAATGTTCTTCAACTCGTGAAATATCTAAACTGATACATAGTCATCATTTGAATGCAATCCATTTTCTGTCCAAATTCACAGAAACACTTTGCATATGGCATTCTCTTTGTCCAAGAGACAGCAGCCATTTATTCACGTAATGGAATATACAGGCTGTCTCAACAAGAGTGTTGGATTTAATACTTGTATGCTCAGTAAAATATTTTATTTTTTCCTATGTTTTTTTTTTAAGTTTTCGCATTTCCGCTTCACCAGGACTTACAGCAACTGAAGCATCGTGTGTGCTCGAAGTGAAGTGCTCGAATCATTAATAAAGGATATTCTATCACGAGTATGGCAGGAACTGAAATACTGGAATACAGCACACATATCTGCTGTGTCACTGCACGCAGTGGCACACATAGAATATCTACAGAAACTTAGCCTAACTGTATAGTCTTTGAGTTAAAACATAATGAATATTCTAACTGCAATTTAATAAATATCACCTCTTTGAAAAATAATCACTGAAATCAGGATTCCCGAGAAAATGCCTAAAAGACGTAAACAAATCCTCGATATTTAACCTCCTCCCGCTCCTGACTTCGAGTGAACGAAGTTCTCCGGTTTGCACGTGACCTCGGAGCGCTGAAAGTTACTTCGCGTCCAAGCGTATAGCCGGACGTTTTTATTCAAAGTATGAAATATAAGAATTATTACACACTTCCCCTAAGCATTGTATATAATACCTAGGCATTCTATAGAATGGCAAATACTCTTTAGGCAAAGTATGAAAAAAGTTTATTATACATATGCTATTATTTAAAAGACGTTCGTTCCCCAAAAATATTAATGAAAGTGTGTTATTAAAAACTGTTATTCGAAATATGTAAAAAAATTGTGAGATGATCTTGATACACCATAATAAATTCGTATTTTCTATCTGGCTGAGACTGGAAATCAGTAAGATCTACCTAACAACGGAAATTAATTCAGAAGCAATTATTAAGTTTCACAAGAATGTTGTTTTTAAATACCTTTTTGTTTTATCAGCCAGGGTTCACAAAGATGAATGTACAGTTCAATATCATTAGTGTAACGTTTTTGTATTTGGTTGAAAGTTCTTTCAACATTCTGTCATGTCGTCCGTGTCCAGTACTCAAATGAGTTTTCATGGAATACGGAAAATAACTCAACGTCCGTAACATAATACTGTATATAGTACTTGCGTTTTCTTTAAGAGGATAAATGAATGTACTTTTGTTTTCCACAAACATCACATCCCAGAGATTCAGCAGTCAGTACTCCAATGGTTCCTTCTTTCATTTTGGCGTTTTACATCATTTATTAACTTCTGGTAAGTAGTTTCGATTCTTCGAAAGGAATCAAAAATATATTTCATACATTGCCAGTTTCTCATTTGGCATTCTGCAGAATGCCTAGGAAATGTGTGAAATCTGAATCGCTTCAATACATTGCCGGCTAGTTTTAGGCATTATACGCAATGCCTAGGCATTCTATAGAATGCCGGATTTCAAACTTTGCCGGTAAAATATACATTTTGATTCTCGCATATGTTAAGTAAATAATATTTCTTATAACATAGAGAGAAAATCCTAATTCTTAAATTTAAAATAATTCACAATTCGTTTTGAAACTGAAATCTTAGTAATAATGATTATATTCCTATATTTAAATTATTTCTGTGCAATAATGAAATAAAACGCTTAAGAATTTAAATATCATGCTTACTATATCCTGTTACAATATTTACTAACAAACCTTATAAAGTTTGACCTGCTTTGTTAGAATAAACCATTTCCAAACCTTCAACCGACGTAGCACATGGACTGCAGAGTCAACAACTTTCAGTGGAATAAAAGATAAGTGTCTTTTAAATTAATGTTTAGTTAAAATTCTTTTTAACTTTATTATTTGTTACAAGCTGCTTCTTAAAGCAAATGTAAATTCCTTACTGGAATCTGATTTATTGATACTACGTAAAAGCATAAAACGAAAGCAAACGGCTTTCTTTAACCAGACTGAACTGTTGTTAATTTGTTATTTTAAAATGTTAATATGCATATTAAGGTAACTTGTGGATACGGTTATCAAATTAAATGTATGTTTAAAAGATAAAAGTTTGAGTATATTCAAGGACTTTTTATTCATCAGAATTTAGTAGTTTCGATTTAACTTACAGCAGCAGATATTTTTTCTTCCCCCTCACGGAATGTCAAGCTAGATATGAGTTATGCTGTGTTTATGCCCAGTCTTTTGATTATATTTTTTTCGTTTCCTGTGAGTGCTGTTACTATTCAATGAATATTTATTCTATGTAAAATAAAATATTGTACTTGTTGATTTCCTTTCCAGGAACTTTTGAGCTTATAGTATTGCTTTCCGTTAATGAATGTTTTGAAATATATATCTTGAAATGAAAGAAAATTATTTTGAATAAAATAGAATAACTTTTTAAATAAGATAAAAGAATTAATGTTGTTTATGGCATAATGGTTTGTTAGGATTAAAACTTAGAAGAATTCAGTTTGAATAAAAGCTTATGATAAGACATTTATTTATGTTTTGCTAAGTAGTATACAAATATTCGAGCAAATTATTATATGTCATTTTCTGGATACAAATTAAATTTATAGGGGTATTTTATGATATTTTTGCAATTTAGATGTGATAACTTTGCCAGTAACATTGTTTGCGTTTGTAAATGTTGTTTAATAGTGGTATATAAATGTATGTATAACATTGCTTACATGCTGTTTAATAGTGGTATATACATTTTAAAGGTAAACCGCTTATTTATTTATTTAAAAATAGTGTAAGTATAAAAACTGTGTTGTGAATAACATGGAAATAACAACAAATTCAACTTCATCTTTTCCCCTTCCCCCTGACCTCTCATATAATTATGGCTTATCTTGCCAAAGCGCCAAGAGAGGATTTAAAGGCTCTCGCCACAGAGTTGGGTTTCACAATAAACGATACTATGCGAGTGATAGACAAAGATCTTATCGTCAAATCTGACACTTATGATGAAGCTTTTACCAAGAATCTTCAAGAAACTTTAATCGAAACTAGACAACAAAAAGAACGTGAAAGCAACGATCTAGAGATACGCCAAAGAAAAGAACAATAACTTTTGGTAGAACTGCAACGTTTAAAATTAAACCTGGCAGCTGCTAGCTCAAATCCTAACTATGCCGCCTTTGCTTCAAATGCAAACAAACATTCAACACCTAATCCATTGAATCTAATGCATTGAAACAAACATTCAACACCTAATCCGTAAATTTACAGAAACTTCTGACATTACAACTTACCTGCAAATTTTCGAAAGACAATGTGAGAAAGTTAGTATAAAAAAACAGATTACATCACTCATCTCCTATCTCTTCTGCCTATAGACATTTCACAAATCATTTTAAGAGAACCGAAGGACAAATTAGAAGATTATTCATACATCAAAATGATTCTGCTCCAAAGATTCAAATTAAATGCTGAATCATTTCGAATTAAACTTACCACACACCAAAGACAGCCTGGAACCTTATGGAAAGACTTTGCCTACGAATTAAACAATTATCTGGAAGAATGGCTACACAGCCTCGATGTTACAGACTTTGAATCGCTCAAAGACTTGGTCCTGACGGATCAGCTTAAAAGAAGGGTCAGTAGTGATATCAAGCAGCATTTTATTGATTCTTGGGGAAAAATTAAGAGTTCATCTGAATTAGTACAGAAATTGGATGATTATGAAGCTGTGCGTGTTAAAAATACGAACTATAAAACTCAACTCCCTGGCAGGCGGAGCTATTCTTTCAAAGCGACTAATCCATCCAAACCCAAAGTAGAAAATCGAACAACTGACGTACAGAGAACAAGTAAAACCTTTTCAAATCGTGGACAACAGCAAAGAGAGGAAAACCGACCTCCTTTAACTTGCTATGGGTGCGGAAAAACTGGTTTTATCAAGTCTAAATGTCCAGACTGTAACCCCCCAAAGACTACAGATTCATCTAATTTTGGCACTATCCAAATCCGATCCTGTTTAGCTTCCACACGGACTGCTGTATTTCGAATTAGTATTGGAGGTATTTCCGGTACAGCTTTTGCCGACACTGGTGCTAGTCACTCAATCGCAAGTGAATCCCTCTATCATATTCTGAAGCAACAGGATGCAGTATTTGAAAAGACAACACTACAGGTGTCTTTCGCTGATGGTTTGATATCTGAAAAAGAGGTACTTCGCACTGAACAAATTCTTCTTCTTGAAGGCAGAGAGTTCAAAACTGCAGTCCTTGTGTTGCCTGATGCCAAAAATAACTCCACTCTGTTAGGAATTGACTTTCTTCAAAAAGCTAAAATTGTTTTAAATGTTGCGGAAAATAAATGGAACTTTTCTGACGAACCTCGAACGAAATATAGCTTCGTAAAACCTCATCAATCCCAAACATTGGAAGAAACTCCGGTTGTTGTAAACAATTGCCAACTACGGGAAAATGAAGGACAGCAATTAACCACATCCCAACGGCTTGCAACGGATGCATTGCTTAACAAATATCACACTGTCTTCAAAGTAGGGGGAGAGGCCATTCCATTCATTGAACATCATATTAACACAAGAAACAGCCCCCCTGTGTCAGTCCCTCCATATCGGATGAGCCCAAGTAAGAAAGAACTATTGAAAAAAGAACTTGATTCCCTTCTAAAACAAGGTATCATAAAAGAATGTGAAAGCCCCTATGCCTCTCCTGTGGTTTTGATTCCCAAACCGGATGGAAAAGTCCGGCTATGCATTGATTATCGTAACCTAAATGCTCAAACCGTTCCAGACACTTATCCTTTGCCACGCATAGATGATTTGTTGAATGAAGCAAAACCCACACCTTATATGTCTACTATTGACTTGAAGTCAGGTTATCATCAGGTGAAAGTAGCTGAAGAAGATCAAAACAAGACTGCTTTTGTTTGCCCTTTTGGTACCTATAAATTTACCCGAATGCCTTTCGGATTGAGAAATGCTCCTGCCACCTTTTCTAGATTGATAGATAAGTTCCGTTCTGGACTGAATAATGTGTTTGCGTTGTCATATTTAGATGATATCATCGTGCTGTCCCCTACCTTCCAAACACATCTTTCTGACTTAGAACAAGTTTTCCAACGTCTATAGTTATTCAAACTCAATGCCAACCGAGAAAAGTGCCACTTCTGTTGTGAAAAAGTGAAATATTTAGGCCATTACATTACCAAGGATGGTATAACTGTTGATCCACAGAAGACTGCTGCCATTGCAGAGATGCCATCGCCAAAAACTGTTAAACAAGTACTATCTTTCGTACAAACCTGTTCCTGGTATCGTTGATATATTCCAAATTTTTCTCAGCCAAACCTTTAACGGATTTAACGAAGAAGGAAGCAGTATGGAAGTGGGAAGTACAACAAGAAAATGCTTTTTAAGCAAGCTGATGGAACGAAGTCTTTTATAATTCGAACAGATGCTAACAATGTAGCCATTGGAGCAGTATTGCTGCAAGGAGAGAAAAATGAGGAACACCCAATAGAATATGCCAGGCGCTTGCTTTCCTCATCAGAGCGAAACTACTCCAGCATAGAAAAAGAAGCCTCAGCAGTAGTATGGGCACTCAACAAATTTAGAGGATATGTCGAAAGCCAGTCTGTCACAATCACCTCTGACCACCAACCATTGAAGTGGCTGATGTCTTTAAAGACATCAACTGGTAGGCTCGCAAGATGGGCCTTACAAATTCAATCCTACAATCTGACTATCAATTACATTCCTGGACGTTTGAACTTTATTGCTGATCTATTATCTCGCCCTATTTGTGAACATTCAAGTTTGTGCTGTCTGTCGAAATGGCGTCTCCTACTATCAGTCCTGCAGAATTACGCCAATCACAGTTAGAGGATGATGATCTTTGGAAGATCATTGAAGCTTTTGAAAGTCCTGAGAAAGAAGTAGACTGTGCAACTTGGACTGGAAGAGGATACATTATGAACAGAGGAGTGTTGTATCGATATTCTCCTGATTCGAAAGAAGAAGAAGCTCAACTAGTTATACCTCAACAAAGAAAAGCAGAAATCTTGAAAGAATATAATGATTTGCCAACGGCCTGTCACTATGGGGCTGAAGGGACATTTTATCGCATAGCAAAAAGATACTACTGGGTTGGAATGAGAAAAGACGATACTCCTGGGTTGGAATGAGAAAAGATATAGCAGACTATGTCAAAAGCTGTCTTGAATGCTGCCGTTATAAAGCCTCTAATCAAAAGCCTTCTGGCTTACTTCAAACTCCTGTCTATGCTCAACGCTTTGAGACCTTGTCAATTGATCTTTTTGGTCCTCTTCCTGAAACACCATCAGGTAAAAAATGGATTTTTATTGTGTAGGACTGTGCCACGAAGTGGACAGAACTATTTGCTTTAAAGGAAGCAACGGCCAGAGAATGTGCCACTACTCTTTTGGAAGAAGTTGCCCTTCGATTTGGGTTACCCAGAAAAATAGTAAGTGATAATGGTGCACAATTTACTGGTGCTGTTATGCAACAACTATGCTATATCCTGAACATTGATCAGAGTCTTATTCCTGTCTATCACCCACAGTCTAACCCAGTTGAAAGAAAGAATAGAGATCTGAAACCTCGTTTAGCAATACTTGTTGGTAATGACCATCAGTCATGGAAGGATAAAGTGCCATTAATAAGGTTTGCTTTGAATACAGCCAGGTGTGATTCAACTGGACATTCTGCTCCATTTCTTCAATTTGCACGTGAGTTAGATGATGTAAGACACGATATAAAAGCCGTAATAGAGAACGACAATTTTATTCCCCAAATAACTCCATATTTGAAACGTTTTGCAAGAAATGTACAAGTACGAGAAAGGATCGAATTATATCAAGATAAGCAGAAACGATATGCTGATAAGAAACGAAAAGAAACTCCGAAATTTGCTCCTGGAGATAAAGTTTGGGTTACTCTCCACCCAGTCAGCAAGGGTCCACTAAAGAAAACTGCTAAATTCATGCCTAAACGAGATGGTCCCTATGTAATAGTGACTACAAGATCTCCAACTACTTATGATATTGCCGATCTTAACGAACCAGACAAAATTCTTGGCAAATATCATGTTTCAGCCTTGAAACCGTATCAAGATCGAAGTAAGTTTCAGACTTCAGCTCGTGTAACTCCGGTGGTTCCTTTAAAGAAAAGGGGATGACCAAAACGTGTTCTACCAACTGAATCTGTGTCTGTTTGAAAAGATGCTCTTGAAACTAAAGCTACTGCTCATCACACCCGAGCCCGTCCATCTTGTTCTCCACCTGCTGCACAACGTAGACAAAGGTCAGTTCCTGACTTCTTGCCGAGACGTCTACGAAGTCAGAGGGGGAGGATGTAAAAGAACTATTTAACCGTTACCGAATTATATTGAACGCCACCGAGTGGCGAAGACGAACAGTCTAAGTCAGTTGACCTCCAGCCGCGATGACGTTAGGTTATCATATAATACTCGTAGGTGTCTGTAATTCGAATGTTTAATGTTCCGTTATATGTTTAATATTTATGTATATTTCCTTGTACCCGTTCCCGTGTGCTCTGTTAATAAATACTTTTAAAGCTAGGTGGCGTTCGTGTTTATTGAGGAACGGCTACATACTCTCGAATTCGTTTAAACCAAAGGTGTTAGTAAATGCACTGTATACGAGCCTAATTGTAGCTCGAGTCCTTATCTCGATATACAGAGCGATAATATACCACGAAAATTAATCCGGATATTAGTGCGCCACAAGTCTGGCTTAACTGAAATATTGACGATTAAATAAATTTATAAAAAGAAAGCACTACCTGCTTTTCTACTAAAGTGATAGCAGTATTTATATGCCATACATTTATAGCTGCAAAACAAATACAAAATAAAACGTAAACAACATCTGCTCATAAGCAGTTTCAAAGATTCAGTGTCGCAAAAGCATGACCCAGAAGCTCATTGGTCCATTTCTTCGACCCCTCCCTCAGTGGCGATACTGATGTGCACTTATGAATTATGCCTCCCATATCACTTTGATACGGTGGGTCCACGGAGAGAAATCCAGCCGTATCATGTACGGTTCGCTGGGAGCAAAAAGGTTGAACCTCAGTAGCATCGCACAATTTACACTGATATTTTACATTTTATCATTCAAGGTAAACGAACAAAGCAATGAGGAGAGGTAAGAAATGGTACAATTTTTGAATTTTCAGCGTCATTTGCCTCGTTATGGTAATGGTCTGCGGGGATGTTTGAGAACAACGAATCATTTAGTATCCAAAAGGAATTTCTCCGGCTACTTCATTACTGAAGAGGCACAGTGTGTAAATATTTTAACAGATTTCGGAAGTAATCTCTGAGAACTCTTACTGTTTGCAAAATCAGGGTTGATTAATCCTTTGATAATCACACAGTGCTGCGATTCTTCAACCATCATGCAAATAGCCAGTCATACTTTTACCTAATTTAATTTAATTTTATTGTGAGAAGTATATAATACAATAGCAAATGTATATATTTAATTTTTAAAAGTTCGTTCATATGCGCAACATACGAGAGGTCTTCATGCCCTTCAGGTTTAAGGGCCGATAGTATAAAAAGAGGATATAAAAATTCGATAATGTTTACGCACAATTCAGATTCTAGCCCTTTCAAATTTATAGCGCTGTGTGAGGTTTTGCAGCATTAATCCATTTGAACCGAGTCTAAATCTACTTTTCTTTTTCAGAAATATAATTTGAAATGCCAGTTCTTGCTGGAAGGCACTTTTAACTGGCGTTTTGTTATTTGTTCAAAAAGCGAAGGATTGGAGTTTTTTTGGTTCATAGCAAAATATACGAGGGCAATCTTCCTACGGTTAGGATCACCTTCAAGGAGGGTATTTTAAGGAAAACTAGCTCGTATTAATGTTATGTATGGTAAACAAACACCACAAAAAAATCCGTGCTCCCAATTTGTTCGCTGATATTGGAACCTACTCAATTATGAGGTTTCTTGTACGGCATCCACTCAAGGTCGCACAACAGAGCTCGTCTATTGGTTGCTCCGCATCTCAGGCAGGGATCATTGGACTCGCTGCCGCGCCAGTCTACTCCAAGGACCGAAACCACCTATCTGGCCGGAAGGGGCTGTCAAAACTGCCCTAGGTATTGGCAGCCCCTTCCGGCCTACCGTCCACGTAGGTGGTTTCAGCTGTCCGAGTAGGCTGGCGAGCAGCCCCTTCCGGCAGCAGGAACCTGGTCCGGGTATTTTGTGCCCCCAAAGTCTTTACTGTCTGTAATGATACTAAGACAGTGTACACAACTCCAAGAGGTGAACTGGAACCTAAGTCGAACTACCGTTGTTCATCGGGCTTACCATTTTGCCGCTAATAAGCAAAGAACTGTTAATTCTTTCAACATTCACCAAACTGATCATCAGTTTGGTTTCCCTTCTAATGTATAATATGAAACGTTTCAATAAAGATGGCATCTGAACACTTTCATGCTGCAATAATTTGCAAAAGAAGGATATTATAATCGAGCATTAACCATAAGAAATTTTTTTCCTCATGTATGAATTCCATTTTTTGCACTAATGTCATATTCAGAAGAAGCGTTAGTAATAGGATTAAAAATCGTGAATAATAATAAAGCAGCTTATCAGTAAGTCATGAAAACAACGAACAATCACAGAAACAAACAATCATAGAAATGTACAGAAGCCAATATATACAGTGCATCTGAATGTTTTAAGACTAATTGCTTTTTGACAAATTTCAGCAAACCTGCGGGAGGATAATTTACAACATAATTATTATGACCTCTCAGCTTGCTTCCTCTAATATATCATTTGCCTGCGTACAGAATTTTCTACGTAATTAATAGTTTACTTTGATATCATGGATTAGAATTTTGAGTAAAGAATAGCAATACAATTTAGCTTCAAAGCGGAAAGAACAGTAAAAGTTTTCAAACAGCCTGTGACTAAAGAAGAAATTTAGTGCTATGCTTATGAACCTCAGACAAAACGGCAATCATCTATATTTGGACTGGTGAACATTCACCATTTCATGACAGCATGGTCATGCCAATTCAATATGGTCTTAGCCGGAGATTTCTGTTTTCTGCCGAAACTTCGGTTTCAGAAATCTCTGGCAACTTTCTTGATTAGAAAGCGATAATTGTGAAGGAATTTGTTTTCGAAGCAAAGATGGTATATTCTATATTTGATGAAGACGTAATGGACAGACGTTTGAAGAGAATTCAGCCCTCTAAGCCTGAAGAAGCTCAAATAAATAACTGATTTCTGCTACGCGATAATGTGCCGTCATACAATTCTATTTCTTATTAAGCAGTTTCTAGCAGAGTAATGTGCCACAGTTCCAAACAATTCTTCTCATTCACCAGATTCGGTACCTGGAAAATATTTTATCTATCCCTATGTGAAGTCTAGCATCAAAATTTGCAAAGGCACTGAAGCTATTCAGAAAACAGTAACCAGAGATTTAAACAGTTCAGAAGATCTCTGCGAAGGAATCAAGCATTTGCATGAGTATGCCAAGCATTGTGCATATGAAAGGCCAGGCAATAAGAATGACGTTTAACTTTAGAATAACTTTAGAATTCCTACAAAATTTAACTTAAATTTCCAAACCTTTGTGGATGCTAGTGTATATGTTACGGTGAAACACCGAAATCTGGAGAATGTCGACTTTCACCGGTGAATGTCAACATTCACATAGTCGCTTGGTGTATGTCCAAAATATTTTCCAAATACTCTTATTTCTGGCTTACACCAGTGAATATCGACATTCACCATGTACTAATGGTGAATGTTAAATATATGAGAATATTATATTTTCTTCTCCGTAATTCAGTCGCAAAAAAACACACAAGTACTTAAAACACACAATACATTCAAAATGAGAAACGAAAATAAAAGAAGCTAAAAAACTTACTTAATTATACAGTACGTAGTAAATGAGAAAATAAAGTAATAGCAATAAAAAACTTTCTAAAATATGTGATTCAAATCTGATTAATTGCAACAATTTAAACTATTATGAGACTTTGAATTGCACAAGAGGCCCTTGCTTTTACAACTGCATTTATGGGAAACAGCCAGTCGCCTCTCTTTTCGAGCTACACCAGAGCATATCTGTGATTGTCGACATACACCGGTGAAGGTCCGAATGTACAAGAATGCAATATTATATTCGATCTTTCACCGACATATTTGGTGAATGTTGACATTCTCCGGTGAAAGTCGACATTCTCCAATTTCGGTCTTTCACAGTAACATATATACACAGTCCAGTCACATTAATGTGACCATCTGTCAAAAGCCAGAATAACCACCTTTCGCAGAGCGGACTGCTGCGAGACGTGCAGGAAGAGAGTCACATAGGTCCCTGAAGGTGTTCTCTGGGATGTTGAGCCATGCCGACTCTAATGCCGTGGCCAGCTGCGCTAGATTACGCGGTTGAGGATCCATGGCGCGAACAACTCGATCGAGATGGTCGCACAGATGCTCGATTGGGTTTAAGTCAGGTGAGTTTGCTGGCCAGGGGAGGACGGTAAACTCATCCTGGTGCTCTTCGAACCACGCACGTACACTGGCAGCTGTATGGCACCTCGCATTGTCCTGCTGGAAGATGCCATCATCCTGAGGAAAAACAATGCGCATGTAGGGGTGAACATGGTCCGCAAGGACAGATGCGTACTTGTATTGATCCATTGTGCCTTCCACAATGATCAGTGAACCTAGAGAATGCCAGGAAAACATTCCCCAGACCATAATGCTCCCGCCTCCAGCTTGGACCGTTCCGGCAATGGTTGCAGGGTGGTTCCTTTCAGAGGTTTCACGCCTTATACGCCAACGTCCATCTGTCCGATGGAGCATAAAACGCGATTCATCCGAAAACGCAACCTGTCGCCACTCAGTGGACGTCCAGCTGCTGTACTGGCGTGCAAATTCTAGCCTTCGCCGTCGATGAACAGCAGTCAGCATAGGTGCACGAACCAGGCGTCTGCTTCGGAGGCCCAGACGCAGCAATGTTCGCTGAATAGTACTTTGGGAGACACTTTTGGTAGCCCCTTGGTTCATTTTGGTGGTCAGTTGCTCAACGGTAGCCCGTCTATCTGCCCGAACGCATCTCCGCAACCGTCGTTCGCCTCTGTCATCTATGGCCCGTGGTGCACCACATTTGCCACGTCGCTGATTTTGGACAGTCCCATTTTGCCATGCACGGTACACTTTTACCACGGCGGCACGCGAACAGTTCACAAACTCAGCCGTTTCGGAAATGCTTCCACCCTTGGCCCGAAAGCCAATGATCATGCCCTTTTGGAAGTCGGATAAATCGCTTCGTTTCTGCATTACGCCAACGATTGAAATGTTTTCCGAAGCCCTCACACACCCTTTATATACGCTCAACTGCACTGTGCTGCCACCTGCCTTCTGTGATTGGTTATTTAACTGTGACATGAAAAGTACGTGGTGGTCACATTAATGTGACTGGACTGTGTATATGCATACATTGGAAAGAAAAATATTAAATTCCAAAGTTTTCTTCTGACAGCAAAATTTATAAATATAGAATAACTGCGATATATAACAAAAACATTTTGAAAGATAAAAGCTTATTTACATGAAATATAGTTTTAAACTTTGATTGATTTACCTCCCATTACTCCGTATGTTATCATAAGCACATCGATGGTTGGTGCCATAGTGCTCAGAATAAAAGCGGTACAGGAGACGAGACTGCCAGCGATGGTGACCACTCGACACCCAAATCTATTCGTTAAAGCACTAACAATAGGGCCTGAAAAATAATTCAGTTTATTATGAATGATGCAATGGAAATGAAATCAATAAAAATTAAATTGAACTAATACACTAATACAATATAGATCAAATTATACAGGAATTCTATAAATTCGAAAGGTCTACATTTATTTCATAAAATACTTAAAAATCAAACCACATTTTCTGTTTTCCGTCCTTTTTGAATTAAGTATGCCTCCAGAAATACTCGTAATTCGAAGGCCCAGTACAGAAAGAAGCGTATATCAGATAGCTACTGTGTTTGTATTTTTTTACATAAAATGAGATTTGTTTCTTCTTGATCTGAGCACTGTTACCTTTTCTTTCTTTTCGCCATCGACGGAACAGCTGGCTCACTGGGTTAGGTGCTTTTCAGCCTGTTGGATCCCGTCGATGGAATTTAAAATATATATATATATATATAAAGAGCTTAGTAGTGTGTCTTCCTGCAATTGACCACGCTAAACGAGGAGCATTGAAATAAGGACCAGAACATGGAAAAAAAAGTGCATGATGGGGAGGACTGCTGAGACTAAGGGGAACACTTATTATGGTGCATATTAGGCAGACATTTATACAGTTACGGTACATGTTGGGCATACACTATTATGGTACATGTTAGGCATACAGTTATATTAAAGATATGCTATATAATCAGGCACAGATGCAAAGACGAACATTGTACATGTTAGGCATACACTATTATGGTACTTGGTAGGCATGCAGTTATATTAAGGAAATGCTATATAATCAGGTACAGATGTAAAGATGAACAATACATTACAAATTGTGGGATCTGTTAAAAGAGTTCTGGATTAATCATAAAATTAAACATAATTGGGAATAAAACAAGGAAAATAATAATAATAAGTAAAACATTAAGTAAAATTAATATATGTACAGAGCGGGCTGCTGACGGCACGGTGTCCAAGACAAGAAGTCACTACAGGCTGTCAGCAATGCTTTTAGCAACGGTAGTGCAGTCTCTAATGCGGCTGTGCGCATATTTGTTCTTAATTGTGTTCTTAAACCATGCCGGCATATTGAATGCAGCTGGTCTTTTTAAATGGGAATTCGCTGTGTGAGGGCAACCAAACACAGTGATCTGAGATCTGTTACCATAATAACTTGTATATATTCTCTAAAAATAAGCAAAATAAAATCGCAAATTGATGAACTTGAATATTCGCTGGGCAAAAGAGATCGCCGAGTAAAAACACATTAATACTCATAAGATACTTATCACACAACACAGAACAACTCGGAAATTCGTTTTGCATTTATAACTGCCTTCGAAGTATTTCCTAGAGGCATATGCTAAATGCTACTTACACATTAATACTCATAAGATATACTATCACATCAGCACTCATAAGGTACTTACCACACAACACAGAACAATTCTGAAGTTCGTTTTGCATTTATAACTGCCTTACGAACTATTTTCTAGAGACATATGCTAAATGCTACTTCACAAAAATGGCTAAGAAGTATACACTACAATTTCATTTATACCATTTTTTATTTGAAATTACATTCCTTTCTTTGTAAATCTATGCCTCAGAACCCTCGAACCTTTTTAGAAAGGTTTCACATACATGAAAATATGTGGAATAGAAAACACTGCAGCATTTCCTTTGGCATAAATATTACTTCTTGTCAAAGTCCAAGTAAATATAATGGAGCAACTCAGTGACCAATCTGCGCTCGTACCTGAAAAAGATCAAATAATGGCAGCGAAGGTTGAAAAGGACACCTTCAAGGACACCAAACCAGCGGTTGGCGCAGGCAGCAAATCACAGTCGTTACAATTATAAAAGGCATTAGTTTTTTTCATACTCTCGAACAGAGTCTAAGTTATTGCCAATCAGGGACGGTAATTGTGCGTGCTTGAATACGACGACA
Organism: Stegodyphus mimosarum; assembly: GCA_000611955.2. Classification (NCBI taxonomy): domain Eukaryota; kingdom Metazoa; phylum Arthropoda; class Arachnida; order Araneae; family Eresidae; genus Stegodyphus; species Stegodyphus mimosarum. The sequence continues at coordinate 5,068 of KK120534.1, read as the reverse complement.
GAGCTTCAGTTTGCATGGTTCGCTATAATTGGTCCAATCTTACGCCATTTTAATCGGGAGTTAGAATATTCGGCAAAAACCTTAGTTTCTATGACGCAGCAAGGTCTCATGGTCCAATATCGAAATTATGTTTACGCCAGTTGTAGTCATTCAAGCCATTCGGGCATCGGCTTAGTGTGGCTGAAAACGATCTACGAACTATTGATGCAAATGCTGTGACAACCTGTATTATATAAAAGCGAATATTTCGAAAATGGCGTATAACAAAAAAGATAATATTGGTTTTTTGTGCATCAGTGCACTTTAAAAGGTTCCAAAAATCTGAGCTAAGTTCTCATAAATTTCCGAATTTAAAACAGTAAGTTTAGAAAGAAAGATTTATCAAGAATGTGTAATTCCAAGCAATTCGTTCCTGGCGATTATAATTTGCTACGCTAGCAAATGTTATATTTTCTGTTCATTATTTTATTATTTCAGTTTCCGATTTATTATTTTTTAAACGCTTTTATCAGGTTCATTAGGAAGATTACGAATTCAGTTCTATGGAAATTACGGGAGAAGTATTAATGTCAGTTTTAAGGAACGTACTGAGTTATTAACACATCTTGGTAATAAATATATGTGAGTTTCAGAAAAGAAATATGAAGAACGTGTCATAGGCATTATGCAGATATCAGCAATCAGAACACTTTGCTAGGTTGAGAATTACGTCACATTGCAAATTAACCCTTTCGCGATGGGAAGCGCAAACATGCGCTTGTCGCTGAGGCTAGCAGTCTCTTTTGGCGAGTGTCTGTTCAAGGCCGAAGGGTTCTTTGCTTTTAAGACTAGATGAGTTAAGTTATTTCTGTTTCAATATATATTTTACACATTTCATTTTCATTATTTACTTACCATTTAATGACTTCTAACATTATATTTCTGAAAACTAATATGTTAGGTTTTCTCGTATGAAAAATTGGAAAAAAGGAATCTACACACAGTCCTTGCACTCGTAATAACTTATTTGCCGTTTTGGAGGATTTTTCCGGGAATGTGAACAAACGAAGCATCGTCATCTCACTTTCTTATCAGTTTCGTTTGAACAAAGTAATTAATTAAAACTTTGGAATAATCTGCATAGCGCTTCCGAAAATTATTTCTCAAAGTTAGCAGTTTTTTTATATACATACACTCACGTTTGTGAAAATTGCAACACCATGAAGGACTTACGCGAGTGAGCTGAAATTTTCAGGAAATGAAAAGTAGCGCATGATATGCAAATGATTAGAATTACAAATCCGTAGCGCATGCGTATGCTGAGCAGCGCCCTCTGAACGGCTGATGGATCCGAATAAATAGACGGCTGTAGCGAGGCGTGTATGGTTATCAGTGGTTATCTGCTAGTGGTAAACGTTAACTCAATCTGTACTTATGCCTCGTCGACGAAAGAGAGCGAGATTTGAACAACTTACAGAGTTTGAACGAGGGAGAATCATCGGCCTTCGTGAAGCTGGATTGTCGTATCGTGCAGTAGCCTCTCGTGTGCAGCGTAACAGCAGCACAGTGATGCGCGTTTGGAAGCAGTGGACGGACGAGTGTCGGACAACTCGGAAATCCGGGAGTGGACCCCGAAATGTGACGTCAGCTCGCGATGATAGACACCTGGTCCGCATGGCGCGGACGGACCGTACAGCTTCCTCTAGACAATTGGCAGCACTGTGGTCAATAGCTACAGGTGTTTCATTGTGTGCTTCATCAATTCGTAGACGTCTGCTGCAGTGTGGACTGCGCGCACGGACTCCTTTATACAGGATCCCCCTAACGCACGACCATCGCCGCCTGCGGCTACAATGGGCCAATCAGCATAGAGACTGGCGTGCTGATTGGCAGCATGTCGTGTTTTCTGACGAATCCCGCTTTAATTTGTGGTACCATGATGGCCGCATTCGTGTCAGACGCTATGCCGGTGAACGCCACCTTCCGGAGTGCATTATCGAACGCCACAGTGGACGAACACCCGGAGTTATGGTCTGGGGCGCCATAGCATATCATAGACGATCTCAATTGCTACGAATTGTGGGCAATCTGAACAGCAACCGGTATATCCGTGAAGTTCTACAGCCCGAAGCTGTTCCCTTCCTTCAAAGCTTGCCAGGCGCTGTATTTCAACAGGACAATGCCCGCCCTCATACTGCTCGGATTGTTAAATCCTTCTTTGCAGCGCAGCAGGTACAGCTTCTTCCTTGGCCTGCGTGTTCCCCGGATATGTCGCCAATTGAACATGTGTGGGATGTCATTGGTCGGCGTCTTGCTCGTGATCCTCGTCCTGTTGCGTCTGCAGACGAACTTTGGGTACGCGTACAAACGATATGGAATGCTCTTCCTCAGTCAGACATTCAAACTTTGTTTGACTCCATGCCACGTCGTGTAGCAGCACTTATTGCGGCGCGTGGTGGCCACACAAAATACTGATTCTGATCTCTTGTTCTTGTTTGTTTGCTTTGAACATTTAATCATTTATTTGTACCACTACCACTCAACTGTGTATTAAATTGCATTCAATTATGACGATTCCTTCTTGGTGTTGCAATTTTCACAAACGTGAGTGTATTTTCATGTAAAGTGAAGGAAAAGGATATTTAAACGCTAATTTTAACACATATGATAGCTTAAAGAGCCGTCATAAAGCATGCCATTCCGAAATATTCCTTTTCCTTATGTTTGTATAATAAAAAATCATGTATGTGAGTCATGTCATTCTCATTTTGAGTAGAAGGTAAAATCTACGTGTAACTGAAACCATGTGGATATACAATCCTATCTTGTGCCAAAAGTGATATTTTTTTAAAAAGTTCCAGGGCACTGGCACTAATGTGTGACGGCCGGGGGTGAACCAGAAAACGTTTTGGCGCACCAGCGTGTCGGCCAGGAATTGAGTGCGTTTCTTGCTGGCACGTATACGAGACAGTCGGCGCGAAAGAGTTAAAATAATTTACAGGTATATGATATGCAACATTAAAGCATATCTTAGAAATTTTTAGTTCTGTCAAATAATGCTTTAGTGTTTGAAATATTATGCTGTGGAGAAAAATTAATATCTGAAATATATAAGATGTATATAGATATAAAAATTTTAAACAGTTTTTTCCCCAGTTTGTTGAAATCTGCAGAATCATTATGGTATGGCTCCTTACAACAAGAGTTCACAAAGTATAAATAACTCCAAGTTCAGGTGTATTTGACGTCACAGATGAATTTAAAGCGCCATCCTGCGGTCATTACAGTCCCTAATTGCGTAAATGCTCAGTTACGACCCTAACTAAAAGAAGGCACCTTAACATAGCAGCAGGAAAGCAAAGAAGATTTTAAATTCATAATTTTTTAGCTATAAAAATCGCAAAATAATACCTTCTTTAAGTAACAAGGGTATTCCTTCTTAAGTAATTGCTGTGTTCCGTGTTCCTCCAAATTCCATATCGTTTTACGTTTTTTGGAGGGGGGGAAAAAAGAAAAGAAAAGAAAAGAAAAAAAAATCTGAAGGTTTCAGACTTTAAATTACGTCCAAAGGGGCATTTTTTAACGTATTGTGTGTTACCTTTATTTATTAAATATCATGTTCTTCGCACTTAAACCATAAAATTCAGTTCAACAGCAATATCGCAAAATAATTTTAAAATGAGTATATCTTTAGAATTTCCGATACATAGTTCCGCGCGCTTTAGATAAAAAGGCTTAAAATGCTCAAAGCTTGCGGATTTGGAACGCAAACGAGAACCAGAATTCTTGGCGTTTTTGCGTCTGATTCCACTTATAAGAACTCTTAGAAAACTGTTGAATAATTTTGGGGAGTTGAGATATTTCATTTTCTGTGTTGTAGAGGAGAAAGAAAGTATTTAATCAGTATGCTTCGATTTCACTTCTGTCCTCAAAATTGGACTATTCAAAACCTGCATCCGATGGAACAATCAGATGTATTATAAGTTAACAGACAATAACCCCACACAGACCGTATGCAATCAATCGAAATAATTCCACAAATATTCTTTAAAAAACTTTACAAGCAAAGCAAGCTTTAGAAATATCTCCCATATCAACAAGCGTTAATACAATTTTATTGCCCCTTAATGCAAAATATTGCATTGATCTGAGCTAAAATTTTCTCTTATTACTCTTTCCAACTATATATGAATACATTAACAATATGATATTCAAATTTATCTCCAACAGTAACATTTATTACACAGTTTTATATTTTGTCCTTTCTAAAAAGCGAAGTCTATTCTTAAACATATTAACAGAATCATTTGAGACATACCATAGATATTGAAAACATTCCAGTGCGTTTGCATAAGGTATAATTACAATAACAATATTTTAGAAGCAACAAACATGTAATAAAAGGTTCAGAATAGAGTAGCGGTTGTTTTCAAATTAGGTTTGGTTTATTTAATTACGGGAAAGCCTCGAGGGCTATCTCGCCTTTGGGAAGGGATACTTCCGTGGAGGATTTTCTAAGGGAACTGGCTCATACACATGCTTCACATGAGGATAACCAAGAAAACGCCCATGCACCCAGCCCCTTCGCGGAATTCGAACCTCAGACCGAACAGCCAGTGTTCAGAGGTTTTACCGCTCGGTCGCTGGTGGGCCTGTTTCCAAATTAACTAACATGATCAGATCCCATCATTATGTTTCAGACGCTATCTATTAATATTAATTTTATGAAATAGGAACAGTACTCTGAAAAGTAATTTCATGCAGCAAACGTTTTAAAAGGAAACTTGCAGTCGCATTCGGTCCACACGGACTATAGGGCGCTGTTGAGCGGATGATAAAAGTGCTCAACTAGCGGTGTGCATCGCTGAATGAAAGCGAAGCTCGCCAACAGGAATTTTATCTATCACGGCTAAAACGTTACTAAAAAGAGGTAAAATGGATGTTTCCATGTGCCTTCTTTGAGAAGTTGTTCCGTTTCGATCCGTAGTCCTTCACAAACCAGCAAGCTACGCTTTCAGATAACAATATACATATATATATATATATATACACTCACGTTTGTGAAAATTGCAACACCAAGAAGGAATCG
>KK120533.1:117186-204892 GCA_000611955.2 Stegodyphus mimosarum | reverse complement strand
TAACAAGATCTGAATGAACTTTAAAATAATTTGTTATCTGAAATTAATTACGTTCGCAGCTTAATACTTTCAAAAATTATTCCAAATTGTTCTTTTAGTATCTTAAGGGATTGTGAGACAGACCTGAGAACGTGAGAAAATAAAGAACTCACACATGATTTTTGAGGATTCACATACCATACATAACTGCACGAAATCATTTTAAGCCCTGAAGGTATAACAGCACTGAGAAACACACTTAAGAGTTTTATTGGACAAGGAAAGTGTCACTAAATAATCATTCGAAAGCATAAAAATTGGTTTCAGAATATTTTAGTTGATAACATATGTTTAAGGGGGTCTCTTTATCTCACTATAAAAAATGAAGAATTTGCTTTCCTCCTAAATTCAGGAATTTCGAAAAAAATTTATTTGTAAAAATCGATTTTTTTCAAAAAATTCGATTTTGTAAAAAAAAAAAAAACATTTTAGGTTGCACTGTGTCAATGGAAGAGCATGTTTTTGGTTACTTCGTCAAATATTAGCACTTCTTAACTCTAGAAGATTATGAAAATTAGTAATCCAGCATTATTTAGAATTCCTAAGCATTTTACTCTTAGTAGAATCCAGTATTGCATAGAATCTGTAGTTATTTCATTCAATGACGACATCCTGAATTCGACATTGTATACGAAGCCTAAGTCTCATTCCTCCCCGGTAGATGTATATGGAAAAAGACACACATTTTCTATTAGGTAGAGATCAACTACCTGTGTGAAATACACAACATTCTAGATTTCTGGGACGTAATTACTATTGGAAAACGTTTTTTAGATTTATTAATAATTTGTTCTTGATAATTTTCCGTGTTATAACACCAAAACTAGACTTTTGATAAGATATTAACCATCGTCTGTAATTTTTAAGATTTATTAGCTGCTAACCAGTACAAAGCAGAAAAATGTTGTATCCTGCTGGAAGCATTCAGCTATTTGAAACTTTTCTCTCATAAGCAAATTGCTCGAGCTTCCAGAGATTCAAAATTAAATAACTGATTATATGATTCTATTTCAGTGACATCAGGTAAGGAAGGGTATAATTCACAAAATGAAAAAATTGTATTGTAATTCAAAATTAAATTCTAAGAGTTTTAGAGCTCTTAGTCTTCCAAATTAGTTCACAGGAGAGTGATTTTACCAAGACGGTGGTTTAATTTGCAATTAATTAAAGGCATTAACAGGTTAAGGCTGCCTAAATAAATTCCCGTTCTTTCCTACTGCGGATTTCTGGCGGTGCGTAATGAAGTACCATGAAGCACTTTAAGCACGACAGCCCAGCTTCTTTCCATTTGACCAGCGAACCGTGTATATCAAGAGGAAAAGCAAATTCTTGGTCCATGTCTACGGTGAGTGCGATCAGGGAAAAAATTAACTTGCTCTGTTTCTTATATATCCGTTTTTTGCATTACTTTTTTTATTATTATTTCTACTCAAGTAATAATGCTTCTCTAAGAGGCTTAAATGAAAGCGAGGCTTTGGATTGAATTTCGGCTGCTTGGTGAATCTGGGATAAGCAGCCTATCCAGACCACAAATTCTACGTCTTCAATTAGCCTGACATTATAATATATAAGCACGAGATAAAGCGAAAACTGAAGAACTGCTAGACATTGATATTAGACTAAACAGTAGCTTTAACCGCGGCTGATTCTTATAGAATTGTTATTATATTAACTCTCTCTCTCTCTCTATATATATATATATTCAAAACCTTTGCTCTCTGAGCAAAACACCTTTGTTTCTTGAATAAGAGGCACATGTGTAAGTTTTCCTTGAAGTACGCAGAGCTTCTTGATAAGACTAATACAATTCTAAGTATAGATATTGTCTGAAAGAAATTTCATAGTAATGGGCTTCGCTTTATGAATTCTACCCAATTCTAAGCCTAAGCTTTTATAGTGCAGTATAAATGAGAAAGTAGTTTTGCTTAAACTTGAAGGGGATATCCATTAGGCTACTGTAAGTTATCAAAGGATTATAAATTTTAACATTAAACTTGGTTGAAAGAATTTGCGTTCATTTGCATAGTATCTAAGTCAAGCGATAAGAAGAATTTTTCAAGATGCATTATAATTGTAGCCTTGCTACTGATGAGAAACTTTACAAGTAGTATAAAACAACCTCGTTCCAAGCTCTTCTTTTAATTGACCAGTTGTGCATGTTATTTGCGATAGTTCAAAAAAATTTTAATACCAGTGTATTATGTTTGCGCTGTATCATTTTAGTAAATGAAACTTTTAGAAAACTTCATTATAAAATGAAAAAGGTTAAATACATCATTTTTGTCAAATCTTTTCTGAAACAACGCATGGGCAACAGATTACATGACGAAAGTAACTGATGTAGCTATGAAAATACTGTAGATATACAGATAGCATTCACATTTGTATGATTCTGTACTCCAAGTGCTTAATACTAAATTCGGTATTACAAAAGTATTTTAAAACTTTTTAATGTTTGAAAAATCTTTATTAGTATTAATGTATTAGCAAACAAAGAAGAAAAACCTATGCCATATTCTATAATGAAGTTTGTAATGAAAGTGTAAACAAATTAATTACTTGAATTAGGAAAAATTCAATCCTAGACTGCCTAAAGTTAAAAGTTTCAGCAAGTTTAAAGAAATTTATTGAAATTTACTGAAAAATTAATGTTAATCAAATGGCATTTACATAATTAATGACTTTGATCTATATTAAATTTCAGGTTAACGTACGTTACAAACATGAAAATTCGTAAAGAACTGCGCTAAATTAATGGCAGTTTTTAAAGAAGAATTTTACCTGATTTTGTAGCTAAAGCCCTCTTTTTACTTTTGATAATAAGTAAATGACTGCAGAGCTTTAAAATGATTTCAAAAGTCAGAGTTAATATAACATTTTCTTACTGTGTAAAGCGTTCTAGAATTTCATTATTTCATCTTGTTGAAAATATGTGCGAGATATCTCCACATATGACTGATCTACTCTTAATGACTGGTCTACTCTATTTTGGAAATGAATCTTTCATCTGTCAAATGTTAAATGTTATCTCTTAAGAGTTAATCTTAAGAGCTTATCTGAATCATTTGTCAAATATTAAATGCTTTAGAGATATGTCTGCATAATTAATGTGACGGCACTTCATTCTCCTGTGTTAAGGAAAATTCCACCATCTTAGTAAACATTTACGTTAACCCTTTCTTCGTGATATGCTACTTTCCCAATTTCTTCTCGTGAGGTTATTTGTCCACGGATGCATGCGTCTTAGATTTAACCGAATATTCGAATGACCAAGATAACAAAATATGGAAAGAGAAAATGCATGTATTCAGAACACAAAGTTTTTAAAAACTTGCCTGTTGAAAACTGTTTCAAAAGCATATTTGAACAACTGAATATTTGAATCCAGAAAATATTCTGAATTTCTTAATTTTTTGTTTATTATTTTTTTAGATAATAATATCAAACTGATATGGCAAATTGCTAAAATTTGTCTGCATAGTATTCTGTATCACGCATTTTCGGACTCGTCAGAATTTTGCTCTAAGTTTTTAAAACTGAAGCCTAGTCTCAGAAAGGTTTAAACAAATGTATGTGATATTAACTTAACACAACATTTCGCCGTAGCTGATTACTTCCTTTCGAAACATCCTTCTTGTTAAAGTTTTTGTATACGGCATACAAACAATCTCGTTTTAGTACTGTTCTACCGAAGGCCTAATGCCTGTAAAAATGTTGCACACTGCAACAACTTTATTTTTCATTCTTTTTTACCTTAAACAAACACTTTAAGTCTAACGTGATACTAACAGAACTTGATATTATCGTTTTATAGGTATGTAAAACCCTAACACTTAAAATGAAATGATATCTAATGATTTCTTTTATGTTTTTCGTATTAATAATTTTATTTAATTATTAAATGTAGCAAAAATAAATGCTTCATAAAAGGTTGCTCTTTAAATGAGTGATTTTTCTACAACTATTTATAAACAGTATATTTCTTTTCTATGAAATAAAAATTCATTTAAAATTCTATTTTAGTATGTTGCTTATCAAAACAGAATCTTAACATAGATTCTATGCATTGAGAAGTAGTTTCGCGTAAAATTCAGAGAGCAAAAGATAAATTCTGGTTGTTTAGTTCCTCCAATATTTACTAAATTTAACTTCTGTTTACTAACACAAGCATTTCATTAAGACACAGATTGAAAAATATAAGCACTAATATCAAACTATAACTCTTGCTAGTGTCTGTCTATATTTTAATCTTAAAAATCTTGCTAGTATCTGTCTATATTTTAATCTTAAAAATCTTGCTAGTATCTGTCTATATTTTAATCTTAAAAATCTTGCTAGTATCTGTCTATATTTTAATCTTAAAGTTGTCAGGAATTTAGAAAACAGTTAACATTTATCATTTAGTTTGAATGAACAGAATCTAAACAATGATGCAACTGTTCCTGATTTTGTTGAACTAGGAGGCATCATCTGTTAAAGCATAAGTAACGACTGCATGCGAATACTGTTTGTTGACAGTTTTCCACGAACAATATTAAACAATCTTTACTAAATTAGAATACTTCATAGTACAACAGACATAGAGTTTCATTCTATGAACTTCATTTATTTTTAGCTTTTCGTATCAATAACTTTATTTAACCATTAGATGTAGCCAAAGATTAAATTAAAAAAAATTTTTTTTTGAAGGCTGTGCTTCAGTGGAGAAAAAGGAGCAAGCTCTAAGGTTGTTGAAGCAGTTTTCCTCATCATACAAACTTTTCATCCTTCTCACTTACTCTTAACTTTCAGCCAAATGTAACCTATCGCAAAAGAAATGCATACAAGAGCGTTCATTTTCAATTTCTGATGAATTTTTTCCTCAACTGGAATTATTGTAAAACATTTTCTATGAACTGTACTCAAACTTCGGTCTTCAAAAGTTGAAAACTGCTCTACCGTGAAGTTAACATGAAAACATGTCTAATACATTTAATAACCTTTTCTAATTCAACCTGCTGGATGCCTTTACGAAACATCTATTAATAATATGATGTTTACATACATACTAACGTAACGTTTTGTACTTAACTAAATGGTATACCGTTACAAAGGCAATTACATAACAATATAACACGACATAAATATTTACATAATATTACAACATTACTAGCATTGCACACATGATAAAAATATATGCTGATTAAAAAGTAAAAAGAACGAAGAAATTAAAGCTACGTTACATCATGTTCATCCTGTCGACTAATATTGGCGCATAGACAATATGCACGGAAATGCGCAACCTTCTTCTGTCGTAATACCTCTTTCGCTTAAAAGTTGTGAAAATACCTGTGCATTTCTAATATTGTAAAAGTCTTTTCAGGCACGAACGTGCGAGTCTTAATTTTGAGAAAATATTTTTCCATATTTATGCACTTCTAATTTTTAACTAACATTTCAAGAATGTCCTGCTCTTGTTATTTCACGAATTATTTTCTTAACTACACGCAGTTTAAATGGTTATCATATATTTGTTTATTTCCATATGTGATTTTAATGGTTCGATATGTTTTTTCAACGTACGTGCGGTTTTGATGTTAAACAGTCATTTTGAGTTTCCAATTTTTACGAATTTTTCCTTTGTTTATTTTCCCTTTAAGCATTTCTAATACTTAAAATTCTTTGAAAACCATTTTGCGTCTTCAGTTTCCGGAATCTTTCATCTGAATTTCATGAATTTCTAATATAAGAAAAAAACTGTTATCTCTCCGCAGCTAAAATATTCTCAATTTTCTTTCGATCCCTGCTATTAAAATGCACTCTAATGTAATAAATTCATCTCATAACTATTGATTTTGAATCTTTATATACCCATAAAGGAAACATTACCTGCACATCAACTTAATAACGAAGATCAGAGACAGCTTCTTGATTACGCTGGCAAACTCACATAACGACTTAATGAATTCTGTTCTTATTTTTCGCTTTCTATTACAGAAGCTTGACATTCAGTACCCTACGTTTTGCATTCAAATGGAAAGAAAGAAATGAAGGCGCAGAATGAAAAATAAACTATTTGTTAGATATTACACCTACTTATTAAACTTCTAGTTTCTTTTTTTAAGCAAACAAGAATTGAATCGCTTGAGCTCAGATGGGTTGGATTAATATATCTCCGCTAAATTTAATTGCTATACTTACACATTTACCTTTGACTTCAGTTAAATTCATTAAACCAGATGTCGAAGCTTTATATAGACATTAGGATATTTAAGAAAGCAAGAGGGATGGAAAATGAGCAATGCCCTCGCCGGAACTCGAACCACGGACCTATTGAATACACGCCCAGCTTGCTGACCACTGCACCACGAAGGCATGCTAAGAAGACGGAAGAAATATTTTATAGCTTTTAAAATTTGCTGTGTTGAAAAATCAATTAATAAAAATTAAATTATTTGTTTTAGAAAGCAGAAGCGTATATTTATTTCCTGTTTAAAAAATTGAGTTCCCATAACAATTATATGTAATTAGCGATAATTTTTTTCATGGCCAACCGTTTGGTCGGGAATGAACGAACCCATTGGTCACTGAGTTGTCATATCATCGAGAACGCTACCCAAGGTGCACCGCAGGCAGCACACCGATATTGCACCCATGAAAAGGAAGTAAGGACTGCTGCAAATATTCGTATTTTTTCTGTAATTCGAACCCGTGGCCGAGGCTATGGAGGCCAGCCTCCCTACCACCACACGAACAAGGCAACGCATAACTAGCAATAAAATATAAAATTTCACTATATGCGTCCTTCCCACATGTTTAATGCCCCTCCCCACATCTCATTACTAATCCCTCCTAGCTTTCCTATTCTTTTCCAGCTTTCGGAGAAGCGTCTTTTTAGATGCTCAGCAACTTAAATGTACACAAAAAAAGTGTGCAAGCAAATAAATTTTTCTGTTTTTTACCGGCCTTCAGAGAAACATCAAAAAAGTAAATGAGTCCAAATGCATATAAGCAAAACAACATAATTTTTTTATAAACCGTTCTTTAGCTTACAAACTGGAAATTCAAAAATGCCCCAGCTGGCTATCAAATAAAATTCAGAAATTCAATGAAACTACTTGTGAAAAACAGTAAAATTAAATTAGCTCTGGGAGAGATAGAAGCTAACGGCATGGAGCCATTACATTTATTTCGAAGCAAGAGTCGTGAAAATGCGCAATCCCCTCGCCGGGACTCGAGCTCCGGATCTTCCGATTGCTAGCTTCCCAGTTTTCACCACGTAGGCATACGGTAAGGGAAGAAGAATAATAAGGAGGGAGGAAAGCGTTGCAAGGAAGACATAAGGAGAGAGAAAATAACATAAAACAATATTAGGAGAGGGAAAAACTTTACAACTGTTGTCTAGGTATTTAAATTTCTAAATAAAATTGAAATAACGCAAAAATTTCGTTCCACTTTCCTCTGAAAGCATAGTTAATTCTCAGAATTCACCTAAGATAATTAAAACCTCTCTTATGTAAAATCAACATACCACAAGCCAGATAAACAAGATAGTTCGCGATTACTAAAGAGATAAACATAAGATAAAGCTTCGTGGGTCGTACCACACAAGATCATTTCCAACCCCTCAGCCAATCAAAAGAGATCATCCGAGTCTCACCCTTAAGTAAAAATTTAAGTAATTGGTAGCCGTCTCCTTATAGCTTAATTGCAAGAGCAGCGCACATGTAACATGAATGCGTGTATTTTCCTTTAGAAAACTCTCCAAGGAGTCATCCCTTCTCTTAGACAGATAATTCTAGTGTGTTTTGCTATAATCAAAAATCCGGTTTAGTTCCAGTACGCCAGCCTATTTGTGAACCACAAACTAAACAAACGATTGCTAATCGAACGGTATTATTTTTCTCGTATTTATTTAATCGGTAATTTATATATTCTTGCCTTTCACTTTACTGAGAAAGTATAAATAAAATGGAAAAGTAACAGGAAAGAAAACTACAAAGGTTTGGAAAAATAAAGAATATTTTTTTTAAGTATACACATTACATTCTAGGGTTTTATGTTAATTAAGCGGCTATTGTGATTTGAACCCCTTTCCGTAGTCCTCATCAGAATTCAAATTAGTTGTTGCCTACTTATTCCTAGCGTTTGAATGCTTTACGGTCACATCCACGCGTTGCAATTACGTACTATCGCCAGCTCTGTCAAAGTTATTCCGGCTTTAGCATCTTGCTAGCTGACTCTACCCCCATACCTAATAATTAGGGTTGTAAAGCACTGTATTGTACGTAAATAAAATTTGTACGTGTGTTAATAAAAGGTGGAATCATCGCTTTTCTCTGGATTTTATACTCGAATGGAAATCAGACGAATGGTAATGTAAATAGTTACTACAATATGTAAAGAAAATATTGTCAGTGTGGGTTTTATATTCTGCAGGATAGCTCTCTTAATTAAACGCAATTTCAAATGCATAAGAATAGTTCATTCATAAACTTCATTGCCCTAATCTCCATTACATAATAATTATTGTGTACGAACACAAGAATATTCGGGCAGTTTCTAAAAAAAAGCTCTTAATTACAGCGGCAAATACAGTCTAGAAAATCTTCTCTAAAATTAGAAGGAACTATTCTAGTAATTGCAACAAACCCGAAACATTTCAAAATAATCTTTTACAATTTTCAGAACGAAAGAAATATTGTGAATAAAGAAATGTTGTTTATAAATAATGATCTTTATCATAATATTAAAATACAGCAACAAGAAAATCGTGGACATTTTGTTTAAAATAAAGCCTTATTGATAAAAAAAAATCAAATGAAAATAATTTGAAAGTGAAAGGAAAAAGCTGATACAAATGTGAGGAAATCGGGAAAAAATTCAGAAAAAAGAAAAGAAAAAAGAGGGAAAAACACAATTACAGAAAGCAATTTTCGTAATTTCATATCGAAAATTGACGAATTTCCTTTTTAACGAAAAGTCATGTCTTTGAAACCCACTTCTTTGAAAGAATATCACATGCTCAGTTGTCACCTTTTTGCATATTACTACTCCTAAATTTTGCATCACGCTGTAAAACCATGTAATTCTTCCTCAATTTAAAGGAAATTAATGCAACAGCATGAACTAAAAAAGCAATATCTTAATTTTTTACCGTATAAAATTTCAGAATACAAAATAAATGATCCTGAAGCAAGCCGGTATTACTAATTAGTAAAAATTAAAAACTTGTCACCTAATTATAAATTAAAACCGGCGTTATTGAGAATTAAAACGCCGTCCAGAAATACGTTGATTAAAATATGTAGTGTTTGTCTTTTCCTCTGTTCCCGTACTTAATTCCATAAAGCCACAGTGATTAACAACTCTAATGCTTAATGCTTCATGAGGCGATGATTAGTTGAATCAACAATGAGTCAGGAAAGAAGGAAGAAAATACCTTATTTACTACCCCTTTTAAAGGGAGACTGGGGATGAAGGGACTCAGTAGCCAAATCCTGATGGTGAGGAGCTATCGTCTACCACCTTCAATTTCGAGCTTCACTTGAAGAATCTTTCAGAATTTTTCCAAGCAAGAAAATCGAAGAAATCCGCAGTGCCCTTCCCGAGGTTCGAACTCCGGACCTCCCGATTACTCGTCGGAGGCGCTTCCAGCTACACCACGAAGGCGCGCGGAAAGGAGAGTGGCGATACCTTATAAAGTGATTTAAATTAGTAACCCTAGGGCAGTTTTAATTAATTAATATATTACCTTCGTTTATTTTTAAATTCCCATTAACTGTTGGTGTTGAAGTTCAAACTAATGCTCAAAATATTTCAGGACTTATAAAAGTTACGGAAGTTCTTCAAGGCAGGTTAGAAAAATAATGAGCCAAGAAATTGCTACAGAGGTAAGGATGCATTTTTCTAGACGGGACATTCGAATGTTTTTTTTTTACTTTTTTTTATGAATGTCGATTCTTTCATGGTATAATCAATGTGTTCATAACATTTAGTCATTTTTGTTAATACACTTTTCTGAAATCATAAACTTCTTAAAATTTTAGTTTGTATTTAGTTTTCTTAATAATTATTTTATAGCTCATGAGTTACCAGTATAACTTTTCATCACTTCTGTTCTTAATGTTATCATCATTCGGTGTCATTAAAAACTACAAAATCTCTAAATTTGTATCTTTAAATTTCTATATTTCATACCTTGAACAATTATTGAATATATTTTCAAAATTTCTTTGCACCTGTGGGGAATTGGGGGTCATAATAACTAAACGCCGAGTAAACATTATTAATTTGAAATGAAAATGATCTATCTTCATGTAGCAAATGCTGTTTAAGACAAGCAAAATGATACTATTTTCTTTAAATTTTTAAATATGTAACTTCTTTAAAGTTTCAAATAACTGCTTTGGCTCATGTGCATGGAATAATGTGTGTGCTTGTATGCACATTACAGCATAATACACTTTTAATAAAACATATTCATTCATTTATATATCTTTTTTTCTGCCACTTCTTTGAATTCTTTATTTTTCTTAGCATATGTTGCGCGAAGAGGTGAAGGAAGAAAATTCGCTATCACTTAATCTCTAAAGACAATATAAGGATTAACTATTTGTAAATTTAAAGCAGTGATTTAGAATGCTTGTTGTTCAATCTCAGCAAAAAAAAAATAATAATGATAAAATGGAAAAAATATGTAAAAATGTAGCAGTTTTACGGATGCCCTCCATTTTCACTTAGGAGTAATATTAATTAGCCTTCTCCTTAAAATCTCTGATTTTATAAAAGAAATGCATTATTGTGCGGTTATATGCTATTCTAAACGTGTTGATGAGAGTTTTTTCATTCTTTCCTACAAAACCGAGAAAGCCTGAAATCTGAAGAATCGTTATATACTATTTTTAAAGTCGTACATTTTGAATTAAAGTACTTAACTTTTCTATCAAAATAAAAATTCTATATCAAAGATCATTCCCTACAGGTGTAAATCTTCAGAAAATCATCTTTAAATTGTTAAACCTCAAAATTTCTATTTTCGAAGTGATAATCTTATAAAAAATATCAGGAAATGAACATAAATAAAGTAGCAATGAAAGGTACTGTAATCAAAAATATTTTCTTTGAAAATCGAACATCCTTCCATTATATTTGTATGTTGTTATATCCCCTCTTATAGTCTCATCAGGACTTAACCCAACTCTTATCTTATACACACACGCACACACAATAATAGTTTAATATATGCATATTAAATTGATTGAGATGGGTTTCGTAAATAATCACTTTATCTATTATCCTCTCACCTTTTTTTTGACCTCCTGTACACAATTTCTATACCAAATTTAAAATAGGTCATGAATAACATTTGCTTTGAGTACTTCTTTGAAATCCTGGGCGGAAACCCAAACCGTTTTGTGGCCTCAGGTAAAATGTTATACATTCAGTGCTCTTTTCACTTTCTTTTGAATCTGAAAAAGGCCTCTAAAATAAATAAACGTTTCCTAGCCGGTGTTCTTGACCTTCGGATTTAAATGACCTAAGCTTACCATTCCAGCTAAACAATTTGCATCTCAGGTCATCTGAAAGGTGTCAATACAATGTTGCAAAGTAGTAGTCTAAACAAGACTGCATGCATCTAATTAAAACTCCACACATTATCTACTGTCTGTATATTTATATTCGTTTACTTTCCTGTTTTTCTTGTTTCTTTAATGGAATTTAATTAGCTTTATATTTTTGATTAATTTAAACATTTGCGTTGCAACGCAACTGAACATTCTTTCACTGTGTCAGTTTGAAACTTGATTATATTTTCTTTTTAACCCTTTGGGAGCAATGAAATCTTAGCAGTGAGACGTTCCTTGTATGTGATATAGACCCTACAACAGAAGTCAGAACATTAAAAAAAGACCGCCTCTTCTTCTAAATCCAATATGTAACATTTCATTGTAGAGTCATTACTTGAATTTTGGAAGTCTTGGAAAGTGAAAGATCAGCAGTGCTCTCACAATAACTCAAAATTCGTATCTTCCGTTGCTAGTCAGACGTGCTTTCCGATTGCACAGGAAAGGCACGCAATAAGGAGGGGAAAATCTTACACTTTCCCCACTTAAAAAGTGACCGGAAAAAAGGGGACTATATCTCCAAATACTGGAAGTGACTAATTATCGTCCACTACCTTTATTAGTTCGATTGTCACTTGCAGAGTCATTTACTTGAATTTTGGAAGTCATGGAAAGTGTTAAGTCAGCAACTTCCTTGTCGAGACTCGAACTCCGAACTTTCCGTTGCTATGCGGACGTGTTTCCTAATCGCATCACGTAGGCACGCAGTAAAGAGGGAGAAAAACCTTACATCATGTAAAATGAAATATTGTTAACCCATTAACAAATATATAATAATCCGTTTTAATGTATTATAAATCAAATCTGCGTTCAAGGCACACATGCAATCATCTACCACTATAGTCTTTGTAATGAAGCAACTTCTTTCTCTCTTTCCTTCGCTGTGACAAGCAACATATTATGGACAGATATTCTGTTGCATTTATATACTGTATAACATTTTGAGAAATTTGTTACCGCGAACACATAAAATTACTGTTCGCATTAAATTTCTAAAAATGCTTGAGAAGGCGTGGGTGGAAGACAGTTTAAGAGGACCTGAACTTCGCTTCCGATTCAAACTCAAGAATTTCTCCATATACTACTACGGCGTTTTTGATAACTCAGCTATATGGATCCAACGATTGAATAGGATATTTTTAAATTTGAATAAGATTAGGATATTTTAACTGAATCTTTCGCAAGTGTTTCCAATTTAGTTTTAAAAATGAGTACATAATAAATACAGTAATACATAATAAGTAGTACATAATAAGTACATAATAAACATAACATACTAAGTGCTGATGATCATGTTTTACTGAGATAAAAAAGAACTGCTACTGAATTATCGGTACTTGTATTAAAATTCATGAAATACTGATTGATATGATAATAAACATAAAAGTATAAGCTATCATTTGATTCAACCGCTGCTAAGTATAGGTTAAAAAAAAGTAGCCTTTTCATAAAATTCCTGATGTCATCAAAAAGAAAATCGTTAGAGGAACAAGCGTTTGAAATATTTTTAAAACTTCCGTTTAACGCAGGCGCAAATTTTTTAACTAAGTTAGAAATATTGCATATTATATCAGAAAAGATTATACATATGGGAAGAAGACTTTATTTAGCAATATTATGCTCACTGAATCTTAGCAAAAAACGCATTGACCGGATTATACGCAGGTTTCACATTTTAGACAACACTGTATTTTTTTAGTTTAAGTGTTTTTCAAGGAAGAAAAAGGATTTACATATAAGAAGGGCTCATATATATGAGCTTGGTATGTTGCAGGTGATCTGGGAAAAAAGTTAGCAAACAGTTATAATTTTAAACTATTTTGAACTTGAAACTAATTTTAAATAAAACTAATTATCTTTTAAGACCGATGCATTCGTAGTCCAGAATGATGATAACATAACAGGAGTATATAAAGTAACAAAGTAAAATATTTATGTATGTAAAGAAGATATTTACTAGAATTCCAATCAATATTCGTGATATATTATTCCCTCTCTTTAACTCGAGCAATTTTGACTATCCAGTTGACTTTAGATTTGAGATTTGACATTTAAACTTCTACTGTAACAGAAATGAAAAACTATCTCTTTATATTTAAGAAAAGCTGATAAATAGCCTGCATGAGCACACACAACACTGCTTCCATACCATCTTCTTTCTCATTCATCTGGCTATTTCTAAATACTATTTAATATTTCAAATGCCAGCAAATGAGTTTTTTAT
This sequence comes from Stegodyphus mimosarum, assembly GCA_000611955.2. Classification (NCBI taxonomy): domain Eukaryota; kingdom Metazoa; phylum Arthropoda; class Arachnida; order Araneae; family Eresidae; genus Stegodyphus; species Stegodyphus mimosarum. The sequence goes on along the minus strand of KK120533.1, from coordinate 191,023 downwards.
GTTTTTAACTGTGATACAAATTTCACGCAGTGGAAATCTGCAAAGAATCTGCTACTCGGATGTTGGGGAGTACAGAAAATTCTGAAGACCTAACGGTAGAAGATTGGTTTCGAAAGCGAAAACCTGTGTTCAAAATTAGGAAACTTAAATTTTAATCAAGATTCAAATTTTTTTATCACCCATTAATGCAACACTTTCTGAGAAGATGAAAAATGTTTTATAGATTTGAAAGAAAACAAACTATTAAGGATCATACTTTGGCCTAGCAATGACTGCGGGGTTAAAGTCGGGAAGCTGCATGGAATTTATATGATTCTCTTTTACCACCGTTTAATATAAATGCGAGTCAGTTTCCTCAGAGACTTTTCCGCTCCGCATAGCAGGTAGCAGTCGAGTTCTTTGTAGTGACTGAATAACCAAGTAACGTACATTATATGCTTACTAACAAATTCATTAGCTGAATAGCTCATTTACATTCTATCTAGAAATGTTTTTACTGCTTAATAGGTAACACTCTAAAATAGATATAAACTATCTCTAAACATAGCTAATACTCTAAACGCATTAGCTTAGGTTAGGTTATTCAATTATGGCAAAGCACACGAGGGCTATCTGCCTAAGGGGAATCCCTCCCCTTCGTGGAGGACTTTCTAAGGGACACTGGCTCGTATACACGTTACACATGAGGAAAACCACGAAAACGCCCATGCAGCCAGCCCGTTCACGGGATTCGAACTTCAGACCGAACTACCAGTGCTTAACGGCTCGGCCGCTGGTGGGCTCCTAAACGCATTAGGAAAGCATTGAGAGAAATGCTACATTCCAGTTTCCCTCAGAGTAGTTGATATTAACAGAAAGTAACTATTAAATCATTATTTATTTCGAAATAAATAAAAGCACCGGCGAAAATGCATTTAAATAATTTAGGTTCTCAAAGATAAAAACTGTATTCAGTGTAATTGCATTATATATATATATATAAGTTCAAATCAAACAGCACATAAGAGGTACCATGTGTAAAATTTTACTTGTGTCACTACTTCATTGCACGGAAGCAGAAATCTAATAAAGCCCCTAGTTACCAGTTAAAAGTATGCCAACTAAGGTGAAGCGATATAGAACTTAAAAAGAAAAAAAAAGGTAAAAGTTTTTTTTTCTTTTTTTAATCTTGATGAAAGGAATTTGTTTCGTGGACTGTTAAATCGATTAACAGGTCTATTAATGCAGGTAATGTACTGCAAGCTACACAAAAAAGTAAATAAAAAAGAAATCAAAGAAGAACCAATATTTTCAACTAAAATAAAAAGACTATAAGGAACTCTTGAAGTGACAGGCAAAAAACAAATCTCTGTATCGGTCAACAATAAAAAAAATATATCGATAAGGCAAATGTTTTTAACTCTCTTTTAAATGTTTGACTCTCTGCCCAATAATATATCTCACGCAGCAATTTCTAATACTTTAATCTTAAAACTGTGAATTACAATTAAAGCAAAACCGAATGCTAACACAAAAACATAAATGAAAGATTAAACTGAGAAAAAAACTAGAATTATAATGTTCAATTAATGGAGAAAATTATTAGCTTGTATAAGGAAATTTTCCGCTTATACTTCTTTGACGACAGCAGACATTACTGGCAAAATTTGTGTTGAAAACGTTAAGAATGTCTTAGACATATAAGTGAAAGAAGTGCAGTGATGATATGAGCGCCTTGATGCGGTAGCTGTTCTTCCGTTTTCTCAACCATTCAACATCTATAATAATAAAAGCAAGTGTAATGTGTCTGTCTGTCTGTCTGTCTGTCTGTCTGTCTGTCTGTCTGCCTGTCTGTCCATTTGTCTGACCGAGCTCTCCAGCCAAATCTATCGCACGCAGGGACCTGGAATTTTTTACACGGAAGCACAAAGGGGCTGGCCACCAGACCTCGAAGCCCGATTTTCGATTTTTGAATTAGAAAAATTTTAAAAAAATTATTTGTTATAAAGTTTTTGTTCTTCAGTTTTTGTTTCTTAATTTGCATTATTGTGTTGCTATTATTGTGATTTGTTGCTATCATTTATTTTCAACTTATTAAATCGATTTATAACAATTGCACCATCATGACCGGACATGCTGCAGGCGAAGATGTGTTTATTTCAAGAATTCCTATAATCCCTTCCGATCTCCCGTTTCAGTTTAAGCGTCTACAATTCCCTGTTCGTTTGAGTTTCGCGATGAGCATTAATAAGGCACAAGGACAATCTCTCAAAGTTGTAGGGCTCGACCTCCGTAAGCCGTGTTTCTCCCATGGTCAACTGTACGTGGGTTGTTCAAGAGTTGGTAATGCCGATAATCTACACATCTTAGCTCCGAATGGAAGAACATTAAATATAGTTTATCCCGAGGCTCTCTAACGAAAAGGACAATCTAAAGAAAAATTATTGCCACTCTCCACTCTCCCAAACTAACTCTGACTGTCATGCTTTAAATGATGATGTTATTGTTTAGTGCTCTCTTGAGAGCATGAGCAATAATCCGAATGGTGCTGCTTCCCAGTGCTGCAGTACCAACAGACATTAATCGGTCAGGGGCCCTTGCGACCCCAGCCCGAGCTCCACAAACATACACAAACACTCTCCTCTTCTAATTCATTGTCATCTAAGTTTAACTTACACTTAAATTAAAAATTTAATTGGTTCTCAACTCCAAATTTCCTGTAAGCAGGATGTTTTATTTCATCCATGTTTTCGTTACTTTTTATTTTTTCTGTACTGTACTCTCTATCTTTCCCTTTCAACTCTTTCCTATCTTTGATTTTGAATTTTTTATGTTTTACTTTTCTTTAAACTTCAGACCAATGATTATAACCACATGACTACGGTTTCCTAGCATGTGCTAATATGAGGTCTGTTCTCATTTAAACTAATTTTTTAACAGATGGCTCATGGTTAGGATATATTGTTCCTTTTTATCGACGGGGAATGTTGTGTGTGTGGGGGGGAGAGAGAGAGACAGTCTACATGTCCTACACTACTATTCCTGCGCTATTCACTTATCTGCATTTTCTAAATGCACGGGCAACGCCGGGTGGGTACAGCTAGTATACAATATATTTATCATTCAGCGTTCTATGAATGTTTAGTTCTATTTAGAACATTATTACACGGAAGTGAGTAGATTTTTTTTAATTAAGATTATGACATATGTACTGTATCTGATTGTAGAAAGCAGCAGTTTCGAACGAAAACCCTTTGATGGCTGTCAAAAAATAGAAGTATTAGTAACGTAAACAGAAATATTATGAGTACGTTATCAATCGGTTCTCAGAAACACGAAATTTATCAGTCAGTACTCAGAAACACAAACAATTATGAATAAGTATAACTTCCTGGACTGAAAGTCAAAAATGCTTTGAATATAAACTAATACGTAAGCAAAATATAAATCCTGTAAAAATCGCATTATTTTTTACTATGCAGTACTTCAGCTTACATTAATTTTCAATAATGTTAAATGAAATCAGATGTTTTGTGCATGAAATATTATGCCACTAAATATTTCGTCAACGCTATTTTTGGGATCATCTCTCTCGAAAATAATACAATAAAATTATATAGTAAACAATATAAATATAAAATATCGAGATATGACTACTAATAATTGTAAAAACAAGTATGATACTTACATTAATTAAGGAGACCGAAAGGAGGAATTCTCTTTTATAGTCCTTATAAATAATCCGTTATACTCCATGGAATTATAAACTATTCTTTTAGGTTTGTCGACTGGTTTTAAAATAAAGTTCTTTGCACAGTATTTTAACTTCAATTTTTGAGCAAAACCACAAACAGTTCTTTTCTACGCATCGAGCAAAATCTGTCGTGAAAAATATTTTATTCAACATATCTGCCTCTTCAATTCCTCACTTCCTGGCTGTTGAGCTGCTTCCATCGCATGCTTATTTCTTTTTTCAGCGACTGTTGATTTCCTGAAACAGTGCATACATATTGATAATTGACAATTTTTAAACCATATTATGAATGTACATTCTGAAAGCGTGTGATTATAGTTTTGTGTTCAAAGCATATATATTTTAAAACACTTCTAAATAACTTGAAGATTCGTTGCAACAAGAATGAAATTACATACATTATGCGTGTCTATATATACATCTTATTTAGTTCAGTGTACACAATTACGTCTACGTACAGTATTATAAATATGTAAATATCATGATAATTAGAAGTCTAAGATTTTATGGCCAAACGTAAGGAACTGTTCTGAATATTTTTGGAAACGATCAGAAAACTTTCTTTAATACAAAATTAACTTGTTCCTTAAGGAATGAGATAAAATTTTAAGTTTTCTCTAGAGCAAGACATTCCAGTATTTATTTTTCAGTAATAGTTTGTAGTAAACTTAAAACAAATTCTCAGATTTTTTTTACCTTTAGAAAGCTAATAATTATTGAAAATATTCAAATTCAGAGTCAAATATTTTTAAATTAACGTAAATTTACCTGCTAAGGAAATACCTAATTATTTCATAACGCCTTTACATCTAAGCTCATTTAACATTTCAAAATACAAAACACTCAGTACCCTCTTTTAATAGTTAAAAACACAAAAACTAAGTACACTTTATTGTTTAAAAATACAGAAAATTCGCTACGCTTAAATTTAAAAATACAAAATTTCCCCAAGTAGAGGCAGAAAGCAAACACTGCTACTCATTTATAAAACATTCATAGTTAATCAAAAGCATGCAGACTTAAGTGCATTACGTATTATCTAATGTGAATACGAATCAGCTCTAAAAACATCTAATTTGATTGAGAATATATGAATTTTAAAAATAAATTCCAGGACATTTAAAACCTCACTGACTTTTATATAAAGATGATTTCAATAAATATAATGAAAGAATTTATGTATATTAATTAAATAAATATCTGTAATGTTTCTGATACCAGAAATAGATTTACATTTGCACAGAATTAGTGACTGATAAAAAATGTAAAAACATACCTATTTTATTGGGTTATCACACTTTTCTTAAAACTCAAATTGAAGAAGTCCTAAATCCAAAAGATTAGTTGCCACGCTTCCTTAATTATTGATGGTTAACGATTGAATCTATCCAAAGTGTTCAGCACCACAGATACAGTATTTAAATAAAAATATGTTCTTGGCACACAATTAACTGCATATATAAGATCTAAAATCTCCCTAGTGCATTTTGTTCTACAGGCTGGCTTTCAAACTCAAAAAGAAACTGGTATCGAAACTTTCTGTTGACAAATCCCGTTATAATATGACCGCGCTTGAAACACGTGCGTTCTTAGTAAGTCTAGAATTAACGTGATCCGTTCAACTATCGAGATGGGACTCCTGACTCTACTGAACCTCATTCGCTGCGGTAAGCAGCCACACACAGAATGGTTTTGTTTTGGAAAAGCCTAACGGCCATTGACTTTTCAAATGTTGCAGATCTACTGGCTAGTCCTACTTGAAACCGTGTCAGACCTTTCTACCTTCTATTGGGAGGTAAAAGGAACAACAAAATGAAAATGAAATTTAATCTTTCATCTGATTGTTACGCATGAGACGTCGTCGTCTTGTACGACTATAAAGCAAGTGTTTTTTTTTTTGTTTGTTTGCTTTTTATTTCGAATTTTCATTCATAAAGAGAGTGCATTTTTACGCATACTTAGCCTTTTCTAGATCATGAATAATATTTATCTAAGGGATATTGGCTATTTTAATAGCACTTTCTTTGACCCTATATAAAAACTAAAAATCGACATGATCCTTTTTGTTTGTCGTTTTAACATCTGTCTACTTATTCAATAAAATTTACCTCTAGTTAAATGTTGAATTTAAAAGGTTTGTGGTATTTTGCATGATTCAAACATTTTCAAGAAACAAAAATTGTGCAAAGACTTAGGTGAGCAAGGCCTGAGAAAAGGACTTCATACCATTTACCTTTTCATAACTCTGTTGTGCTGCGAAAAAAAAAGTTCAATTGGTTCTTTTTTTCTTTATTTAGAGTAGACTGCTCTTAGTCATTTATAAAGAGCCATCTTGAAAACTTTTCTAGGTCGCTGGCTGAATTTATTTTAGGAAATGCTGGAGGGCCATAAAATACTACCTTCAATTTAAGAGAGACTAAAAAGTGTTTCAAAGATTAGATTGATTAAAAATTTGCCGTATACACCTAGAACTCATTCATATTTTGATTCACTGGTGAATTTTATTTTGAGAGAATGCTTCGGGAAAGAAATACATACAAACCTTTAAAATGGGAAATAAATAATTTTCTTGCACTTCATTACTTTCTGACACTTTCTATCAGCCTGTTTTTACTCAATCTAAGTTCAGAAAATAATTTTAAATATGCCTATTTTAAGGTTATTCTTGAGGCTTGTAACGTATTTTTATTTTTAGAAAAATTGCGTCATTCTTGATGCATAGTAATAAGTGATATCTTAGAAATCTTGCTGCGGAATTGCTTCAAGATATTTCCTTCTTGTTGGTTACAGAAATTTTCCTTCTCAGCAAAGAAATAATTTTAGACAACCGGTAGTTACTTTTATTTAATTAAAAGTTTTTGCTGTTGAGATTCCAGACTCGCTGTATTTGGGATATCACTCGATCATTCATGCGTGATATGCTTAAATTTTACATGTTTTCGTCTTTGTAAGTCTTTATAATGCAAAAACTGATTAGATGACAGCTTTAAAAGCAATCTAATCTTTTGTTTACCTTTAAGAAATTGTTTGCGATTTCTAATGCTTTATTGAACTTTTTGTGGAAAGCAGTTGCGTAGTATTTTCAATATGATATCCGTTTCCGAAAAGAAATAGTATCCATTCATAATAACAAGAAATAACACTCACAGTGGATTAGAATCTGTGTTGTTTCTCTTGTTCATAGTTTCATTTTATCAGAAAAATGTACCTTTCTTAGAGTACAGTCATGTATTTAAAAGAACATAATCGGTATTTTTTAGTGTTTATTTCGTTTCGGAGAATTTCTGTGTTTTGCTAGTATGACCGATAATTTATTTAGTTGAACATAACAGAAATCTCCTTTTATATCAAGTTCCTAGCTTCTTATAAATAGGAATTTGTTAATATTACTCGATAAAGTTCATAATAATGTTTTATATGAGAAAATGGAGCACTATTTCGAAAAATAACAATCAGTATGTATAATTAGTTAATTTATTTCTTATAGATTAACGCTTTCCTTTATATAGACGTTTTCCTTTAAATAAATTTTTCTTTTAATTAAATTTGTACATTTCACGATTTTTGTTAAAAGTTTAAACTGTGCTTGTCGCAAAAGATTGAGAGCAATATTCTTTTACATTTTATTCCTTAAGAAAAATCTATGTTTGAACAATATTGTCATATTCTAAAATTTCAACCTTTCGCAGTGTCACAGAAACTATAATTCATCTCTACTCAAACTGTACGATAGATGTAAAATGTAAAACCAATAACTAAATGTTGCAAAATGTATAGAAAATAGTTTAACTGTGTAAAAATGTGCAACAAATAACTTAATGCTGCAAAATGCGCAACGGTACAACTGCGGCCTGCTGCGGTCTTAACGACAGTGACATTTCCTTGTTGATTAGGAACATCATGTTCAAAATGAATTTGATATTCCTTGATTTACTAGAATTTTATTGCATAATTAAATAATTAATAAACTTGTTATTATTTCTTATTAGTTGTATTTAACAGAAAATTCGTCGTAGTCGTACTGAGACCCAATTACGTTGGAAGTATAGTATTATTGTAGTAATGGGGTATTTAAGCAATTAATATTAATTAGCGTCGATATCATATTCAATTCTTAAACATAAATTCTAAATTTCTACCTTAATTTCATCGCACTAAGATTTGTCGTGCTGTTGTAGGTCTTTATTTGACATTGATATTAATTTTCTTGTACGTATTTATTTTACCTTCGGTCCTGCCTGCAGAATTTTATCCAATCTGTAGTCGAACCAGTAAATTTTAATCGATATCTGTATTTCGCTGACTGCATTTAATTTATTTTCCTAATCTGGCAAATTTAAAAAACTGTACTAAGTTAATCTAAAGCCCTTAAGCATCAAACGAAGATCATCACAACATATCACTCCTTTCTCAAATATAATAAATCCAAAAACAAATTAATTACTTCATTTACACAAAAACACAAAGTTAATAAAAAGAATGTGTAGCATTCATTAACAGTATCATACGTAAATATTTAATTACGTCAAGCATAAACATCTGGGATAAACTTGATATAGGCCTGAAAACCAAAGCAATCAACTCAAAAGCTTAGTTAATTCAAAACTGAGTCGTGCTCTAATAAAATCAAGTAGTGTGTAAGAGATATGTTTATAAGCTATGTTTTTCTATCATGATGTAATTGTGTAGTAATGAAAATTATGCAATATTCGTCGCGCAGTGCAGAAGCTAATTCCACGTATCACTTCTCCCTGATGTTCGCTCCTTGTATAAGAAACGTAAACTCGCTTTCGTTAATAGCAAAATTCATTGCCAGAAATCATGCGATTATTTATTATACATCTTCACCGATTACTTTCTATTGCTTTTAAAAAAATATTAATGATAAAATTGCAGTAAAGGTAATCACATTGTCCTTTTCTCACTTTCCTTGAAAAGAATAAAAACAATGTTACGAGCACAAAATATATTTTCCTCACTGTAGTAAATAATAGAACAGCGTGAGCATTGCTATTATCAATTCAAAATGAGAAAAACTATAGCACTGTTTATTTCAATAACTGATGACTTGCACCATAGCTTCAATAAGTTATTTAAAGAGAATATTTTCGTCGATTCGCTTTGAGGACATCATTTAAACACAAACGATGATGTCACTGAGTCTGTTATTAATTGTATGCGACTCATGGCAAATCATTCTATAAGATGGTCATAAGCGAATTGCAAAGCAAATTGCATAAGGTGAACTGACAGGAGGGTGGCGATTATATAGAGAAATAATAATGTGAAACTGTAGCTCAAACATCCCCTTTACTGATAAGATAAAAATCTTTCCTTCTTTCCTTGCAAATTAGGAAGACATTGTAAAAACTTACTTCTCAGTTGACTGTCTTAAGTCTTTTCTTAAAATGAACTGGATTTCTATTTATAAATATTAATTGAAATTCCTATGTTTCAACTAGCCTGTTACAAGAGCAAAAATTATTGTATCAAAATAAATTTTTATTTGCATTTATAAAGTTATAAGGTATTTCTACCGACTTCTTAGCATGTCTTCGTGGTGTAATGGTCAGCACACTCGGCGCGTATTCCAGAAGTCCGTGGTTCGAGTTCCCGCGGAGATATTGCTCATTTTTCACGTCTCCTGATTCAAAAATGCCTAATGTCTCTACAAAGTTATGCTAATTAACCAGTTATTTTATGTTTTGGATATTTACCATTACTTCTCCCTTCCGTTTTCCGGCCGGAATGTAAATTTAGTTTGCATCTATTTTAAAGGGAGGTTTTTAGATTGTAAGTCAGAGCGGGTTCTGCCTCTCAAGACGCTCTACTAGGATTGCTAAATAAGATAAGATTGCTTTATAATTGCCTATAGTTGAATTTCATGTCGCTTACGTTTTGAGCCAACTTCGCGTTAAACAGATCTGTGTGGCTTTGGGCTGCTAGCTTATTTGAGTTTAAAATTTACATCTGACTTATTGTTACTGTAAGTTATCTCACCACAAGTGGTTGGCTGAGTAGCAAGTACAAACTGTGCCTTCTGTTCTTATTTAGTTTTTAATAAAGGGTTTTAAATAAAAGGTTAGTTTTAAATAAATTTTAAAGTTTCTGTGGTGCTTAGTGTTAATTCTTTTAACGTCTACCAAGAATATGGACGGTTTGGATGATTGCAAAATACACCAGACGTTACACATTTTAAACTGATATTTTTTAAGTGGGTTTTTGTTTTCACAATGTTTTCTGCCAGGATATTCTTTCTTCATAATACTTTCATGACAATGTTTATAATGATAATGATTTTTATGGTAACTGATTTTTGTTAAAATAAAATCTAAAATGCTTTGAAGTTAATAATATTAAAGCTGTTGTTTGATTTTCTTTAAACTAGATAAATTCGTGGTTAAAGCTCGAATTACCAACTTAACTTCGGTGACAACATGTTGCCTGTGAACTTCCGATTTTGCAATTGTAATTAGAAATTGCGTAAAACTCACAGTTTAAAAATAGCATAACTTTCTGATACCTAATTAATTATATAGATCATAAAAATAAGAAATGTAGTTGAAGCATTTTAAACTTAAGAAAAGATGCTAAAGTTCATCAGATGAAATTTTATTTGAATTTTTTATCATCTTGTTTTCAATGTCTTTGTAAGACACCGCATATAAATAACCCATAGCTTACCTTAAGCATCTTTTCATTAATTTTTTTTTAATTTTGGGGCCTTGTAACTTTAACAAATTTTTGCTTCAAATCCTCATATTATTCGAATTCTTTTAAAGGTATTATCAAAAGTGGATGTAGGCAGCTTTTTTTTTACTAGCAAACTAAAACTTACTATTTACAAACTACTCAATAGCATCTCAAAATGTCCATCTTAATAAAATGTTGGCTAAGAAACGAGCATTTACATAAAAACCAATGTGTGATTTTAGGTAAGTGCTTTTTCAGGTAAACTAGTTACAGAAAAGTTTCAGTAACATATCAAAATATTCATCTTAAAAACAGTGATAATCTGGAATTTATCATTTGCAAAGAAACACCGATTTGCAGTATTTGGTGGTGATTGCTTAGGTAATCTGGTTTATCCAAATATTCAATAACATCTCAAAGTTCTCATATTAAAAACAGTGCTGGTCAGAAAAGGAAGACTTTCAGAAAAAAATCGATATGCAGTTTCAGGCACAGGCTTGTTCCGGTAAACTCATGATATTTCAATGAAGCTTCTAATTACCTCAATAAACTGATTACAGTCTCATTCGCAAATCTAGGTCTAATCACGGTTGTTTTATTGCTCAGCACTGAATCAGTTTGTTCTCTTGATTTCATTAATAATAAAAAACTCACCTATAATAAACGGCGTCTGCCAGACGTTTAATAGCTTCTTATTGGGTACCACAGCTGCTCATGTATTTAAGTTTCTTTTCCTAAAATTGATGCAAAGGTCATTCCAGAGACTTAAGCTTTTAAAACTGTTTGTCATAAAACGTGTATCAAGAATCTCACTTCTCGTTCATGATAGCTAGAAACTGTAGCTTTTTTTTTAAAGACATGCAACACTGCACATGAATAAAAGGAAAGAAATCAGCGAATTGTGCAAAGAATCGGAAATCTAAAGTCTGGAAATGTTCCATTTTTCTTGGCTGATAAATATTTTCCTTCATCATACATAAATGAAGCAACAGTTACACAAGATAAAATTCCTGATAAAAGTCATTACACATTCCTGATAAAAGTGATATTTATTGCAATGATGCGAAACATTAAAAAAATATTGTATCAGTTAATCTATATTGAAGAATATTTTTTAAGTTACACATATATATATAACATAAAAAATGCTAAATTATTTTAATTTGAATAAGTTTAATGCTTTAAGCTACATTCTTTGAAGCTTACATATAAATTCTGTTTTAAGTTCGTATAGCGTGGAGACTGTTGTAGTTTAATCAATCTCTAAAATTCAGTTTGCATTTTTTTTTTGTCTCGCTCGTCCATGTTTCGATTCTACTCCACAAAGTTTACTTTAACAGCCAATTTTATTAAAAGTTGCGCAAAGAATTTCGCACTTATTTCCATTTGAATATTATCGTTATTTTCAACTTGACACCAAATATAAATTTTCCATTTTTAAAATAATTAACATGCCAGAGGAAAATTTAGAAGACTTTTTAAAAAAATAAAATTCCTTTAAAATGCTGTTCATAGCAAATGAAAGTCGATATTTAGAATCTCCTGCTACATAAAAGCTGAAAATGTGAATTTAGTATCAGGAAAAGGCCTGTCACTAGAAGACGATCATGAAACAATATTATCTCAAACAGCTTTTAAACATAGGAGAATATCTGCAGCAATTCAAAAATGTTTTTTTAAGTATTTTTTGAAAGTTTTCTGACTATATAATTAGCAAAACGATTTTATTTGAGTCTTACTCAAAATAACGCAAAGGTTAAAGACGACAGGAAATACACGCATAGATTACGGCAATCATCTCCTAAGATGACCATCTCTAAAGGTGACGTGCATTTCTAAGAAAATCACTTTCAATAATCAGCTTGCAATCTGAAGTTTCCAGATTGCACTTACTAGTTCAAAGAAGAATTTAATATTTTAATTCAAATTGTGCAAAACTGTGCAAATAGTTGGGTTATCATTTAAAGTAAAAAAATATCCTGTAATATTATTAACTTATAAATTTAAATCTTTACAGCACAAAATTAAAAGTTAAATCAAAAAGGATTTCAATTTTAAAAGCTCCAGTGTTTGTTTTGGAATTGTCTTTAAGCGTAAAATAATTTTTAAAAAAAAGGATGCCAAAGTATTAAAAATACATAAGCAATTTTCAAGGCATGACTTGAATCCTACTTGCGCTTAAACTCCGGGGAAGTTTGATTCCTTTAATTATGGCAAAATACTCGTAGGCTATCTGCCTAAGGTAGGGATGCCTTCGTGGAGGACGTTCTAAGGAAAACTGGCTCGTACACAAGTTGCATATGGGGGAAGACACAAAAACGCCCATGCAGTCAGCCCGTTCGTAGGGATTTGAAACTCAGACCGAACAACCAGCGTTCAGCAGCATTACCGCTCGGCAAACACGGCTGCCATTTATAACGTAAATACATGGGAAACCCAAGTATAATGTAAATGCGAGACATTTTTCCTTAGGAAGTCCGTCTCACCAGTGGCTGAGTGGTTAAGACAGCTCAATACTGGGAGTTCGATCCCAGGCAAAAGGACTGGATGTCTGCAACGTCGATTTTCGCCATTTTACCCATGACTACAGTTAATGCAAGCCATTTTCACTTAGAAAGTTCTCCACGAAGGCATCCTTCTCTTTAGGCAGATAGCCCTCGTGTTCTTTGCCATATTCAAATAACCTAACACATTAGAGAGTTCTACATAAACGCAGTCCTTCTCTTAGGTTTCTTTCCTTGAGTGTTTTGCCATATTGAAACAAAACTCGACGCCTTTCTAGGACAACACTTTCACAAAGGAATAATAGTTTCTGTATGAAGACAACTCAGAATTTCCAGACATATTGATCTCCTGTGAACGTAATCTAAAACATGATCGGTCGTGTCTGTGTGCTAGTTATTAACATAGGATTATTTTCGATTAGCTGTAAAATCATGTCTGAAATTTAAAAAAATCTATACACGGGAGAGCATGTTGTTGAAAATCGACAATGCATACGTAAAATCTTTTATTCATATTCATCATAACAAAAGCGCGTTGCTTAACTGCCTAAGAAAAATGACTCATTTAAAAAGTTATTTTGTCTATTCTGTCTGCACTTCTTAAAGATATTTCGAAACAAGTATTATATTATTTCATTAGGGTGAACATAACATGTGCAGCTACTTGTATTTCACTATATAAATATATATGCTCTGGAGAGACATTACATATTTTTTGAAAGCAGGAGAGATGAAAAAGTGAGCAATGCCCTCGCCGGGACTCGAACCACGGACCTCTCGAATACGCGCCGAGCGTACTGACCTCTATACCACGAAGGCATGCTAAGAAGGCGGGAGAAATACCCTATATACTTCCCCTTTTATAGGGCGACTGGAGATTAGAGGACCCAATCGCAAAATTCTAGCGGCGGAGAATCCTCATTCACCACCTTTTTTAGTTCGGGTGCCACTGTAGATTCATTTCAAAATTTTTTTGGAACAAGGAAATTGGAGAAATGAACAATGCCCTGGCCGGGACTCGAACCATGGACCTCTCTAATACGCGCCGAGCATGCTGACCACTACACCACGAAGGCATGCTAAGAAGGCGGGAGAAATACCTTATAGCACATTGAAAGCAAAATTTTATACTTTTTGTGTAAATTACTGTAAGTACTCAGAATAAAGTCAACATAAAAATAATAAAATTATGCCGCAACACACAGATCGCAAATCTCTTTCAGTTTATGAGTCCTTTTAGTTTTTAATGTGTTCATGATTACAGAGTCATGTCAAAATGCAAGCTGACATAAAATATGCAATCGTGTGTTACACATTATGGATTGACCGACTATAGTGAAAGATACAAAACAAATTTTTTATGGAAGTGATATTTTCTTGTATGTATGCATATTTACACTTGTAAAATGTAAAATGTTAACAAATGTATCGGGGCGGATATTAACAAAAGGAAAAATCTTGTAAATATAGTCAAGGGCAAAACTTATGATATCTTAATAAAACTGAAGCCGATGAGAAATATCAATCAATTTTTGTGAGAAAATGCCGTATATTCTTTTTTGTCGTTCGCATTACTGCGCGTCCCTAGCTTCAGTCTTAGAGTAGAATCAAAGCAAGTTATTGAGAATAATTATAGAAATACCGTACTTCAATTAAAACTCAGCGCTTAACAGAAAACTCATGCCAGAACTCCTGAAAAATCACTTGCATAGCACCAATATGAAATTTTTCAGGAAAGTTAAAATAATTCTTGGTAGAAATCTCCTCTGAAGGATAATTCTGTGAGTTTGCATTACCAAAATGGTTCTCGATCCAGAATGGAGCCATGCAGCATTGATTACTGTCCCAACGGAAATCGTGTGTTATACATTATGGAATACTATTGCACAACTACCAACTCAGATCATATATGCTACACGTGTTGTCAGCGCTTCACTACCATCCGAATTCCTCATTTACACCATTGCCTGCTCATTTCTTCATGACTGTACATTCCAGATTCCGCCTTCTTCATTCGTAAAATCCCAAATCTCTATCACTCTGCAATTGCCAAAGCCATAGAAGATTGCACTGGGTTTTACAGAAATCACTTAAAGCGGTACTCTAGTGCAACAGCTGTGTGTCAAAATACCAAGATAATGATCATTTGTCTAATTCGTGTAATGAAAAAGAAGGATTAAAGCAACGCAACGAAACTTTTTTATGCAAACCTATGTAGTTCAGCTTACACACAAATGTTTGTACGAACGAAGACCAAATGGTTAGTTTCTTTAAAGTTGTAGAGAATCTCACTTTCTACGTGGGCTTGAAATTCACCCAAACTTAAATAACCACTATACACTTGTAGGGATTTATATTTATTTTAAATAACCAGTTACATTTAATTTTAAGTTACTTTCCTATAAGCCTTCATTCCCCTAATTGTCAGTGCCAGAATATTTAAATTTGGTAGCGCGCCTAAGAAATGCAAATTCTACCAGTGGAAGAACAAGTTAAATATCGACGTTCCAGTAGAGAGAGAGAGTCCGGGAAATTGCTGTGCGTGCTTATACGCAAACTTCTGTTTAGCAGTTACTGCTGGTTAGGCGTGGCTTAATCGCTATTATCTTGCTGCCACTAGACTCATTTAAACGCTGTAGGCTACAGGATTATATGAGCCCTGTAATGTAATTCTACTATTTGTGAACATCTTAAATTCTTAAGTTTGATTCTACTGTTTCAGTTACCGCCCAAGTTGAGGAGTAGTATGTTAGCGTCAAGTTGATGCATTGTAAATAAGTTAAAGAGTTTAATAAAAGGCAGTTTTAACCCTTCCTCAGTGAAATCACTATTTCTCAAGATTCTACACAACAGAAGGACAGTAGAGCTTAACATCTGGCGCCCCAACTAATTCGAATCCAATGGCCAATAATCAAGATAGACAATCATCCTTACAAGAGACAGAAGTCGTAGACCCGATGGTGACAAGCCCATTGGATGGATTTGGCTTTTTAATACAGACGATAAGAGCAGTTATCAAGCCAGCAGTTGTGTTCGACGGTAAAAGCTCCGTCACTTCATTCCTTGAATCGCTTGAGACGCACTTTCAGTTGTATCCGGTACCCGAAAGGCAAAAAGTAGCTATCGCCTCCAATGCCCTCCAAGGACAGGCGGAGTCTTGGTGCTCAGGGATTGGAAAATTCTTACTTGGGGAAGTCGGAAGCCTCACCTACAATTTTGAAAATTTCAAAGCGGCACTCCTGAAGGCCTTCCCGATCGTGAAGGATCGTGCGAAGCTTGAATCTGCACTGTACAGCTTTTATCAAAGGAAAGTTGAACACCATACCGAGTTTATCCTGCGTAAAGTCAAACTAGTGAATATGCTATATAGAAGGAAGCCCGATAACAAAGTAATTGAAATTATATTACCAATATTATTACCCGCAGTACAAGATTTCGTGGAACTGAGAAGCCCACGAACGCTGGAAGAATTATTCGAATTAGCTGTAAAGTTTCAGAAAACGCGGATAGCGGAAAATTCAAGATTTCCTACCCAGGGTTACTATTAAGCACTTCTCCCGACAGACGGCCGCAGAGACAAACAAATACAATGGAGGAAAACGTCTCCTTACCAGGCCGTCAACAAGCAAGAATGAAAATTGTAAAGCCAAAGACCGCCAGCGTACCCAGCAAACATCAGGAAGAAAACGAATTTAAACGAATAGAGGCGTCTGAGAAATTGAGGGTTCAGACCCCCTGTGCATCGCAAAATCCCTCTATGTAAATACCGTGGTAGTCAAAAATTCCCAACTACCGGTAATCCAGGTTCTTTTAAACGATCTACCCGTAGAAGCACTCGTGGACACCAACGCGGGAGGAAATTTTTTAAGCCAAAAATTCTACTATAGAAACTTCCGGAGAATAAGATTGTTTAATAATTGAAGCACAAAAATTGTTGCCGCACAAGGGAAAGTTTGCGAATGTGTCGGAAAGCTATCGCTGAACATGCAGATAAAAAACGAAGTTTTGAAAGTGTTATTTTTTGTTGTTAAAAATTTGCAAAACCATGTCATTTTAGATACAGAGTTCCTCAAGTCGGAGAACGCCACAATAAACTTCGCGGAAAATTCTATTTTCTTGGATATGGTGCCAAAGGGGGTGGAAGAAGTAAATGTTCCAGACATCGATTTACAACATCTAAAACAAGATGAAAAAGCCATGCTGGAGCAACTCGTAAGTAGATTTAATACGTTATTTTCTGAGAAGCCAGGGAATACACAAAATGTTACCCATGCGATAGACCTAAAATCAAGCGAACCTTGTAAAGCAAAACTTTATCGGCATGATAATGAAAAAGATGCAATACTAGAACACCACATAAAACAAATCTTAAGGGTAAAATAATTATTTCCATCAATGGTGAATATGCTAGCCCAGTTGTGCTATGCAGAAAGAGAAATAACTTGCCCCCTTCGGATCCAAAAGCTTATCGTTTTGCGGTCGATTGCAGAAAACTTAAGAGCATGACTAAATTCCCTGTTTACCCTTTACCTGTAATAGAAGAAATGATACGGAAAATTAGGTCTACAGAATATATGACCGCTCTTGATCTTACTTCAGGCTACTTTCAAATAGCCATGAAACCAGAAGATGTGAATAAAACAGCGTTTATTACAAAATCAGGTACTTATGCATTTTTACGCATGCCGTTTGGACTTTGCGAGGCACTGCCAACTTTTCACATAATAATGGACATAATTTTACGTCCCGTCCTAGAAAAATCCACTCTCATTTATCTCCATGACATTATCATAACTAGTGATACTCTTGAACAACACGTCGAAAACCTCCACGAAGTTTTTTCGTTATTAAAAGAAGCAGGTTTAACTATTAATGCCGCAAAATGTAAATTTGCAACTAAGGAATTGCGATATTTAGGATACAAAATTTCAGCTAAAGGCATCGAAACTGAGGATTCTAAAATAAAAGCAATTAAAAATTATCCTCCGCCAAATACTGCGAAAAAACTTTCATCCTTTATTGGCCTCTGTTCATATTATCGTTCGTTTATCCAAAATTTTGCCGATATTGTTGAACCTTTGTTAGTGTAAAAACGAAACAAATCCAAGTTTGCATGGACAGCGAAGGCAAACACCGCTTTCGAAAAATTGAAAACAGCTCTAATTAATGCCCCAGTGTTAAAATTACCGGAAGGGGACGAGAACTTCGAGATTGCGGCGGATGCGTCAGATTACGCCGTGGGTGCAATTTTAACTCAAAAAAGGCCTCCCTTGGCATTTTTTAGCAAAATCCTAGGTCAGACTCAAAGGAACTACACAGCGACAGAAAGGGAAATGTTAGTAGTGTTAATGGCAGTTCAGAAGTTTAGGGTATACATCGGAAAAGCCCCAGTTACAATCTACTCTGATCATGCAGCCGTAGGCAGATTATATTCTGGAAAGAATTTAACTCCTAGATTAATTAGATGGGCCTTAAAGTTACAAGAATACAACTTAATAATTAAGCACACTCTCGGCAAGGAAAATACAGTGGCCGACGCCTTGTCAAGAATTAAACTGGATGAAAATGGGAATCAAATAAAACGTGCTATGTTAACTTCTAAAGTTTCAGATTCCCGGGAAGCAATTATAGCTAAATTGCCGAAGGATCCAGAATTCGGTAATAATCAGCTTATTTAAAGGATCCAGATAATATTGAACATGTAGATCTTGCTGCAATTAGAAATAGGGTCCGAAATTACGAGATCATAGATAATCTGTTGTTCTATACTAAATCAACAAATGAAAACCACGAACTGAAACCAGCCATCTCCGCCACACTACGGTTGAGTATTTTGCAGGAACTTCATGATAGGCCTACAGCGCGTCATTTAGGTGTAAGGAAAACGGTGCGTAGAGTACGCGAGGCGGTGTATTTTCCGCAACTACAGAAGATAATAACAGCGTATGTCAGGTCCTGTAAGTTATGTCAATTAATCAACGACGTTAATTATAGCCCGGCCGGGTATCTAAATAGTATTCGCGCCACTTTTCCTAACGAGATCCTCGGAATAGACCTTCTTGGCTCTTTTCCCCAAAGCGAGTTAAATAAAAACCGATATTTTTTGGTAATTGCAGGCTATTTTTCTAAGTGGGTAGAAATAGTTCCTCTATAGCGAGCGTCAGCTAAAATAGTTGCAGATGCGTTCTTACATAGCTAGCCTATGCTTTAAGAACTGCCAAGCATGATACAAAGGGTAAAACGCCCGCTGAATTATTTCTGGGTAGGAAGATGTTGACTCCTTTAGACAAACTATTTTTTGTTCAAGAGGAGAACCAGAATTTAAACAGGCAAATATTCAAAAGCTGATTGATGAAGCTTTGAAAACTTCCGCTGTAGCAAGAAAGCGGCAGAAAATGTACTACGATAGGAAACGCCACGAATCAGATTTTAAAGTGGGATATAAGGTGTTGAAAAGAAAATTCACTTTGTCTAGTGCACCTGAAAACGTCGTATCAAAATTCGCCCATAAATTTGAAGGGCCTTATGTAGTACAGCAGATCGTTGGAGCTGTGATCTACTTAAAAACAGATTCGGGAGAAAGAATAAAGGCTACTCCGGATCAATTGAAGAAATATTATGATCGTAAAGATTTCGATGTCTTACATGATTTCTTCCAGGCTTCCGACTTAGAACAGGCGGCTTCCGCAGGGACAATTCTCACCGCACCACAAATTCGACCACCCACGAAAAAGCAAAGAACCAAAGAAACTACAAGTTCCAAAACCAACAGAAGAATTCCGGAGAAAAGAATTCCTCAGCGTGTGGAAGATCTAACGAAGAAAAAATTCAAGGGTGAAAGGAACGTTCCGGCTATAAACAAGCATCGCCGTGTCATGACAAGATCTCGCAGCAGACAGCGCCAAGATACTTCAAGGAGGTGGCGGATTGAAGATTACCACAAAAAAGACCAACCATCGAGAATATGAAGAGGCCTGCTGAAGTTGAAGGTGCAAATCAGAAATCGAAACAACCAAGAATTTTACAGACAAGCGTCTTCAACTACCGATGTACAAAGAACTAGCTTGCCGAACAGTAAAAGGAAAAGACAAGACATACCGTCAGTATATCCTAAGAGACGACTCATCAGAGGTGAAAAAAAGAAAAATCAATTCCCAACAGGGGACAGGAAGCAGAGACGGAAGTCTCATGGATGAACCAGATGACCTGGACAGAATTCTGCAAGAAACGAATACCAAGCTTCAAAAAACCGAATACCTTCAAAAAGCCAAATACCAAGCTGCCAAAAAAAACGATGATAAGTGAATTTTTCTATAAATCTTTTCTGTTATGTAAATTTGCATGAAAATGTTTAATACGAAGTTACATGATAAAAACTATTGCCTCGATTGAGGACTAAAGTTAATTCAGCTTTATTTGGCAAAAGCACAAGTATAGTGTATTATAGAATTGTTATGTTATGTAAAGAACTAGTAGTTCGGTTTTCTTTGTCAAAAGACTATTTATGTTAACTCGCCAAAAGATTTGGCTTGATACAAGCAGCTTCGTATTAATACTTGTTAATGAAAATTTATTTTATGTCCGCACTTTTGTATGTATTTAAATGATACATATTGTATACTTTCGTTGTCTCAAAACTGAATCATAATCTTATGCAAATAACTCAGATTTCTATAGTATCCAAATTGTCAATAATTATATTATAGGCATGCTTATTTGCATAAATAATTTGCTTATCCGTAGAAGTAACGAAAAATACCAAGAAAAAAGTCATAACCATAGCAGTAACTGAATAAAAAAATATCAGAAGAAGGAGCATCAGAAAATGTCTAATATGAAATTTTATGCCTGAATTCTCAAATAACTTTCAATACTTTACAGTTAATGGCTCAAAATTATTACAATTGATGGTAAACATAATTGTAATTAATGGTTTAAGAAATTCCCAATCCATGGTGCAATACAATCCTAATTCATGGTTAAATATATCCCCAGTTTATGGTTCACCTATTTCTAATTCATGGTTTCACATATTACCAAAGCACCAAATAGTGGATCAATATTTTACAATCTTTTGATTTCAGCATTTTTAGTACCATAATTTGGTGAAACCTTGAACCAAATTTTTAACAGTGGATTGTCAAAAAACGAGCACATTTCAAATTTTTGAAGTTTCCTTGCTATTTGCTCTTATATTATGATTGAAAATTAATGAGCACAGCTTTTGAAATAAATTGTAATAAATCACGTATTTGTACATATTTGGAGAAGATTTCATGCATGTTTATTTTAAAGAACTACGAAAACATCTTGTATAACAGATAGTTTCAAGTATGCATTTTTTTAAATTTGATACGTTATAATTTTCACTACTTTGCTTTTCTTGAAGCTATTAAATTTGATACGGAAAAACACAGTTCAAAATAAAACTCTTTTTTTACTTTTTATTACGTTTTATTTAAACTTTTTTTATTTGTTATTAAACATTTATTTGTTATTAAACAAATAAAAAAAGTACCTTATAAATGGCTGCAAAGCACTCAAGAGCTGCAATAGATAGTCTTAGAATGAAAACTATCGTTAAAAACTTCTGCGAAAATTTTCAAAAGTTAAGGATTGTGTTTCAAAGTAATGTATAATAAAAACAATAAGTATGCGAATTAGAACTGAGGAGCATATATTCCAATTTTACAGTAGTGTATACGCATTCGCGGTATATACAAGATCAATAACCATCATTTTCTCAATCATCTTTATTTATAACGTGCCTGTGGAAATTACTTGCTTCCGCTGTTCTCCATTTTATCAAAAAGGGAGTTTTCTGGTGTAAATATATTTATTTTTCATCTTTATTTTCTCATGTTCGAAGTTTCATTATTATTAATATTACCATCATTTGATTTATTTATCGCTGAGTCTGTCAAACCCCAAAAGAAGTCGAACCAACTGATTGATCGACTAAGTCTTCATGTTGTCTGGGCAACTGAGAAGAAGAAAGTGTTATTCTGTTGTTAGGAATAAATTTACTTCACTCGAATGCAGAAGATATTTTAATTTTAATATTTTATAGATACAACGAATTGAATTTATCTTAAAACATATTTTTAACATATTTATCTTAAAACATATTTATCCAAAGGTGATTCACTTTTAATTGTCAGAAATATGCATCTTAATTCTGCGTTTTTGATAAGAAAAGTGTATGAATCACAGTGAAAGAGCCAAGAACAAATACTAAGGCCGTATATATTACTATTGGTTAGTAGATATAATATCTAACCGCCTAGATCAAAGAAAGTGATAATAGAAGATTCAAGCCAAGGCCACTTCTAAAGAAGGAAATTTTCCAGTGACTGCCGATAAAAAATACCGAACTTCTGAAGCTCGGAAACAATTACGAATCTATACAGATGGGCAAATGGAAAAGAGCAAAAATACATATAGTCCCAGAAAAGAAAGAAAAATGTGAATATCTTCTTTTTTAATACAATACGAAAAAACAGAAAGTTCATCTGATGAGCTATTATTTATAAAACTGATGATGAAACCAAGTTATGGCAGTTTTGTTGGTCTAAATGAAGTTTTCTGGAACCTAAATTTTTATGAATTTATTAATATTGGCTTGGTATTTTTGCTTTATATTTTCTTTTTACTACGCATATCAGAATAAGAATTGAATTTTGCACAGAAAAAGAAATAAACATTCGGGACAGCAGAAATTTACCGTGTAGGCATTGTATACAAGCACTGTCCCGCGATGCTACTGATTCACTGAAACATACTACAAGTTGTTCCATGCTATCTTTCCAAAATATTTTTATGCAGTTATTACTACGAAGAGTACGTGTACTAAGATAAAGACATATAACTACTATTGCTCATAAATATTTCGTCTTTATTTTTAAAGATACTAGACAATATTGTTAGTTTTATAAGGAAATTTCGGAGTATTTATAAAATATCTTCGAAACTTGAGTTCATTCGTCGGATCTAACAGTGTAATGTCCTTGTGCTAAGGTGAGTAAGGGGCGGTGTCCAACATAAATAGGATCCAACATTTCTAGGTTGATAACTTTTGGATGTATTGCCTTGATTAATTTGTCTAACATACAGAACGGTATTCTGATTACTCTTTCTTATCGTATTCTAAATGAAAATATTTCCCTATCTATACAATTAGCTTTGCAAAATGAGAATGACGTATTTTCTAAATGTCACCTAGAATGCATTAAATATAGTATAAGTTTCACGTATTTGTTCAAAACGATTTTAAATAGATCAGAGTTCTCACTTTCCGTATGAAATAAAAACTTTCGAAATTTTAACATACCTTCCTTGTAATAAAAACCTCTACTTAATATGAAAAGAAAATAGGAATTTATGTGCAGAATTGATTTTGAGATGTTTATAAAATAAATACTTAGGACGAAATATAAAGGAGATATAATAAGCATATACGCCACAACTCGAGTATAATTTTCACTGTAATAATTTTAACTCTTACCGTCGTTAGCATTTATATGATAAGCGTTGATCTGCATGAGGATTAAGAAAATCTCATCTGGGCTCAAATGATCGGCAAATTAATTTGAGAACAGAATACTTGTTCATGACTGTGTGAACAGGAAGTACTAAGAAATTCATTTCATACGTTACACTCCAATTAGCTTAACATTAGACATGAAAATAGGAGTTTATGTGCAGAAATTCTGTACAGGAGTTGTGCTGACAGCGGGTTTTTCATAAGCATGTCGTTCAAGGAGTGGCTCAAATCTTATATCTTAATATGCGTTCCTTTAAAGCTGCCAATAATAAGCCTAGTGTCCATCGTCTCGCTAAATTATATTAAAGCAAAGATAAATTCTGATTTAAGTGATAGACACATAAATTGTCTGATTCAAATGAGCATGGTGAAGTCAAATACAATCCAATAACATAATGTATAATGAACAATGTTTACTTAAAAAATAGTTGGTATAAGCTTAACAGTTTAGAATCCATGTTTAAAATGCTATTACTAAATTTTTATTTAAAAAAATAACAGTTATATGTAATAATAATAATAACCTACATTCTGAAGTAGCAACTGTTTAAACTGCCTCACTAGATAAAAACCTAGTTACATTTGAGAATAAACACCAAAAATTAAAATAAGAACTATTTTGTTTTCAATAATGAAGAAACAGAGCTTTTTTGAGCTGACCAGAAAAGAGCTCAACATTCCATTCGGCTAAATTTCCTAGCGCATTTAATAATTAAGATAATGTCTAATGAATTTCCACAAAGGTATCTGAATACTAAAAATAAGACTGCTCGACTTTTATGCTGAAAATAATATATGACGTACCAGGCTTGAAATAACGCTATTAACAGCCCTTGAAGAGACAGGAAAATTGTTGCCTGCCTCCGAACGCAGCTCACGTGTACCTCACAAATATTTAATCGAATTTTAATGAAAAGAATGTTTTATTTGTTGGTTTAGTTGACTATGATACACAACATACAACTCACTCTGAGATTTTAATAATTTTTCTTCGAGTGCACGAAGAGATTTGTAGAATTTACAGATCTCAGATGATACCGCCCATCACTATGATTTCAGTACTACAATTAATGAACCTACTCAAATTTTCTATGCGCTTAACTTATTAGCAGATACTCTGTAAATGAAGATATGACGTAAATAATCGCAAGAATAAACCTAGATAATTTAAAATGAGGAACTTCCTTATTGTTACATCCAAATGATATTATGAATGCCAAACTATACGTTGTATATTCACTGCATGTTTACGGTCATATAAACAATATTCCTCTGTAGATTGTACGAGAAGAAATCTTTCTTTATACTGAAAAAAATGACTAGAGCCTCTATTGTATTCCATCTCTGTCCTCTTAGAGCTGAGGCCAAATAATAATCTCCTTCTGAGATAGTATACTCTGCACTAAAACATAGTCTGATATTCGGAACTCTGAAGAATTCATGTTATTAAAGTTGGTAAGACTTGCAATAGGATCTTCTAGTCCTGATCATCTTCAATCTACCCTGAAGTTTCAGCTTGCATTAAACTACTTATGTAAGCTTGTAGAAGCCATTAGGTTTATTTTGTAATGGGAAGTAAGAAAAATCAGCTATACGAGGATTCGAACTCTGGACCTCCTGATGCTAGCTGGATGTGCTTCCGATTACTCTCCGAAAGCACGCGGTGAGGAGTGAGAAAATTCCTTACGAGTTTTCACAGCCGCTTTTACTAAAAACCGCTACCCGTCGAGGAACAGGCTATTTGTTGCTCATGTCTAGTTTTTACACAGAATGTTACTATATAATGAGCAATAAATATTGCATCTGAATTATTCCTGCAATTTATTAATTTATTAATGCTCTTTTTCCCTTAATTGAGTATTAGCACAAACTTTCTGTTGCTCATCTTTCATTGACACGAATGAAATGCAGAAAAAATATTTTTTTTTCTTCTTAAAATGCAATTAATCTACGTTTTTTGCCCTGAGTTACCAGCTTACAATTTATATTTTATTTATTGAGATACTTATCAATTTTTGCTTGACATTTTTCATGTGCACCGTTGGAGCAATAAAATTAATAATCCTTTCTTTTCACAGCCCAAATGTACTCGAATTTGTATTGCTTTAATTTCGTAACAATAAATGGTGTATCCTTTGTTGCAATGGCCCTTGTTCCAACGAAATAAATCTTACGAAAGTATGCCGGTATTGTTTCTCTCTTCTTGTTAGAGCTACGTGTTCTTTTCTGATTGCAAATAATGCTAAATCTCTGTGATGTGCTTTCTCAACTTGTATTTTAATCCCTGGTGCTTATATATGTTCTATTTAAGCTTACCTAGCTTAGCACTAGAATTACCACGTTTTCGCCATATCTTAAATTACCACGCGAGTCACATAACTCACCCATTGACTTATGGTATTATTTTTGCACTGCATGTGGTGCAAATTAGTAATAAATATTGTTCAGGCTAAGATAATTTACTTTCCGGTATACTTTGCATTAAGAAGTTAAAATCGTTAAGTTTTACTTAAGCCACAATAAATAAATATTGCGTTATTTGCTAACTTATATTAAATTAAATGTGTATGATAAGCAAATTTCCTACACGATGCATATATATGAATAAACAGTTTAAATTTAGTAGTAACACTATGCTTAATTCAGAAATAGCGCAGGACTACAATATTATATCGTAATAAATTCATAACTAGCTAACAGAATTCCCATCTTGGCACCCGACACTAAACTCTATGGTTGTAGTTTGCCTTTTAACCAGTTCACAATGCACACACAAATTTTGTATATTTATTGCCCACACTTGGAGCTTTACTGTTTTTTCTCTTCGAAATTTGGCAACATTTGCGATTATTTCTAAACTAGGACGCCTAGACGGTATAGTGGTTAGGGGAGCCTGACTGCGATACCGGAGGGACCGCGTTCGAATCCTGGAGAAGGCATTGATGTAAAATAATCTGTCTCCTCATAAGAGGTAACGGTGGCCGCCTGTTAGACGCCTCCATAATAAAATGGCCGCCACTTCTGGCCTTAGGAGTGACCAATGCCGTCATAGGCAAGTGCCCGCCATTGTTGGAAAAAAGCTATCTTTCAGCTTTATTGTGATACAATTTTTCTTAGCTCTTTTGTCAATTTCAAAGTAAAATCTCTCCATCTGATTTTGTTACACGTTTTGCCCTTGAAAACCACATCTAAGCTTTTATAGACACAAGGTATAAAACATTTTGGGCGGAGAGACGTGTTTACCTGCACTGTGATATAGACATCACAGATTACTTTTTTGCCATTTGTTCCACAATATCAACACCAACCTTGTGAAATTGTAAAACCTAATGTTTCGGTTGTTTTCTTTTTATTGTGATAAATTTCTGTTGAAAAACGCAATGTGATGAGGAAAAGCACATTTTTATTCTTTTATCATTGATGAGACATTAAAATTTTATATATGCCCGAATGCGTTTCTGTGCTTAAGTTACAAAATTGATATCTTCATAAATACTATCTTCTGATGAAATCTCTCCACGATATTCATTTCTTCAAAATTTACGCAGCATTTTCTCACTTTTTTCAAGCGAAAGACCATTGTTTTAGAAGTGTCAAAATCGAATCTGTAGCACTTCAGATTATTCAAAACTTAAATAATAAGGGCATTAGCAATTATAGGTTTAGGAAATGCTTTAAAATTGTAAAATTATATTTAAAACAGACGCCTTTCGAACTCATTTCCTTCCCCTTATTGTCTCCTGTTTGTGAAATATCCATGAGAAACAAGAGCAATAATTTTCCTAATATACTAGTGATCAAAATTAAGAGAATTTGCATATTTTTGGTGATTTTCCTTGGAAAGTGCTGAATGAGAGGTACAAGTATTCCTCCAAACTAAAAATGCAAATTTTGTGCATTCTATATACGCCTACACGTGCGTGTAAGGCAGAGTATTTAGGAGAAGTTTCGTTATTTTTTTAAAGCACATGTGATATTTTCGCCGCTTCGTTCTCTTCTATTTCTCAGCGACTTTCGTGGGATACTGGAAATAGGGCACTCACAAGTATAGATTGCTAAAGATTTGAAGCTAACACCCAGCGTCATATGAAACTTATGGAAGCAGTTTAAGGACACTGGATTTGTCCTGAGTAACGTCGTTCAAGGGCCACGATAACCGACGAAAACCGATATTTGCTCACTTCTGTGTGGAGTATAAGGTTTCCAACAGCTTCTTAGCTCTCTTACGAACTCTGTGGGGCAACAGAAAGCCGAATTTCAACTATTACTGTTTCCAGGAGGTTTCATGAGAAATACCTGTTTTCAAGTAGACTTGCTATTTGCGTCCTGCTGAGATCTTCGTACTAGACGATTTGTTTAGCATGGCGCAGAAAGCATTGACTTTAGAACAAGTATAAGTGGGAAATCTTGCTCTTCACAGATAAGTCTCGATTTAGCCTAACATGTACCAACATACCAATCTGGAAGGAACAGAGTATCTGCCACCTGACTTCTACCATCCGAAAAAGGTACTATTAAGACAATGGAGGTTTGATGGTTTGGGCAGACATCATGTTGGACAGGCGCTTATGCTTTAATGACTGAAGTTCTATGACTGTATTGAAATTTTTATGGAGGGCAACGTTTGTGTACATAGGGTTATTCTGGTGGAGGATCTTCTAGAAAGTCAGGATGATTGCCCTATCATTAGATCTAAATACATAAAATATGTCTGTAACGCTTTTGAAAGGGCAGTTGTAACTTGCTGTATATCTGTTAGAGGGAACCCTATCTCCTATTAGCCTTTTTTACGATTTTGCAACCTCTTTTTCTCACCTTCTTGCGTCAATAAGCATTATTATTCGCGTATAACATGCTATTTGTACGATATATTTATTTGTATTATAGCAACCTATGTTCATACTAAATTTCATTAAACCTCTTCATTAGTTCCGTAGATAATCGACAAAATATTAAAATTCTCTTAATTTTGAACACCAGTATATCATAGCCCAAATGCTCTATTGACGAGTCGAAAGCCAGATATTGTGAAAGATAATGGACATTGTCTACTTTAGGTCAACGGTGATCCACCATTGTAATTCTAATCGTAGAATATAAAGTAATTGCTTTATTTTCGTCGAAATTTTATTTGAGGAATCATTGTGGACATTTAAGGAGATTTAAAAAAATTTACAGAGTTTAACTTTGAAGACAGATGCCGCGAAACTGTAAGATCTGTCTCTTCTACTCCACATAAACTAATCCTAAATCCTACAATGAACCTGTAGATTTATGTATATCATTGTTTAAACATAGGCATTTAAACACAAATTTTTCTTGGCGCACTTTTTTCTATTTGGACCAAGAATAATTAATTCACTTGGCGAAATTCGTAATTTATGATAACTTATTTTCCTTTGTACACGAGAAGAAAAAAAGGAGCATCGTTCATTCTTTTAAATAATTTTAACAAAGTGCGGAAATCACATTTGGCATTATTATTGCTTAAAACAAAGGCGTTGCAAGATGTGTCTCTGCTATTCCACGTAAAACTGAATTACATCCTACAATAAACCTGACGAATTCTTGCATAGGCGTAAATAAATTACCAGCACAGAAGAAGAGTCAAAAGTAACCCTTTATTAATTCAGAGTTTTAACAGTAAGGCACGATCTTCGTGCATTACAAAAACACCGTCAATTTGTGATGAAAACTTAAATGTAGGATATAATTCAAGTCGAATCTAAAATAAAATAGTGCTGGATTAGTACGTTAAATTACACCTAACAGGTTGACTCACAAAAACCCAAGAGGCATGATGATAATCCGAAATGGCCAAGAGGCTTACTAGCGTAACAGCAAGATAGCAACGAAACGTGCACTGGCTAGCGAAAACACGCTCTGAATAAACTCAGAGATTTACAAGTTTAAATATTCACTTCACTTAAATTTACATCCTGGCGAGAAAATACTAGGGGAAATTGAGAGGTTCAGGAAAGGTATCAAACTTAAAATAAATTTGTTAAAACAAGTTTTGTGTCCTTGATATTCCTGCTTGGTTTTTCTAGCGTTAATTCCTTTAGCTACCTCAAATATTTTTATTGCAAGAACGGGAAATTTAAACTGCAAAATTACTCTACTGATAATGAAGAAATGCTATCTGTAAAACTGTTAATTACTCCCTCAAGCTTCCTTTTTCTTTACTTTACTGACTGACCGAATCGAAATTTTGGATGTAAGTAGGCAATGGATCTGATTAACGTTTAATCCACCATGTTTTCCATGTTTCATACGTATTTACAGGCAAAACTCGAACAACTTTTCAAAAAGAACTACTGCAAAGATTGTAGCTTCATTAGGCTATTTTGAAGCAGGAGATGTGAAAAATGTACAATGTCCTGTCCGGGACTCGAGAATGGACCTCTTGAATACCCGCCGCGTGTGCTACCGCTACTCCACGAAGGCAAGCAGAAAGGAGGGAGAAAATACCTTATAAGGCCAGCAAAAAAATTTTATATTATATGTATTATTAGGTAAAATGTCTATAATGTATTCTATTTTTTGTTCTATAAATTATATAAAAGATAAAAAAGTTAGAATATAATGTAAAAAATTTATTTTCAAACAGCTTGTATTTCTGCTGAATTTGCGAGTGGTAACTTAAACGTTTTGCAGATAAAACTGCTTGTACTTCTCATATGCTTAAGTAGGTGAGCAAAGAAAACATGAACATATTATTAAACATCTCAAGTTGATTAGATTAGATTATTTAAATTATAGCAAAGAGGGCTATCTACTTAAAGGGACTGCGGCCTTCGCATAGGACTTTTTAAGAGAAATTTGCTCATCGTCAGGAAAGCACAAAAAAGTCAGTTCATTCGCCGCTACTTGAACTCGGGTAGAAATAACAGTGCTCAGCGGTTTCACCTCTCTGCCGCTGCACAATCTGACTTCCGAACAGAATCTGTAAAAGCGTCCGGCAAACACTTCCTTACTAGTATTTCAGTTAACACTGATGAAACTATGCTTCACCTTGTTCGAATATAGTAAGACACCGCGTTATTCAACTTCGTTTTCCCCTTTTGCAGATGAAAGCGGCTTATAATCGGCGAACGGGAACTCTCTTAAGAAGACACATGTCACGTATACATGGCGAAAGAAGTCTTGTGAAAAGACTGGTGCTACGTATGCGTGTTTCTGTACCAGTAATTTATGTTAGTTCATGATCTATGAAGAACGTTTGTGTGCGAGTAGAAATTAGCAATCCTCTTACTGCACTAGATACATTTTTTCCAATTCTTGATTTTTGTAATATGACGAATGCATTTTATTTTACATTTTTTATGATTCATTTAAACTTTTTTTTAATTTTATTTTGAAATTTTATCTGAAATTTTAATTTGACTGCAACAGCCGAAGAACAATGGAACTACAATATATAGTGAAAATTCGTGACCTTATCTCTGAATCAAATGAAGAAATAAATAAAAACCGCTTTACAGTTCAGAAACAGTTTCATCAGATGATACTCATATTTACGAAGGTTGTTTACTCTTTAAAAATGACCTCTTTCCTCATTCGTTCTTAGAGCTTCAGAGTTGTACTTTTACGTTATATTACCTGCGATAGGTTTCCCATGTTACAGAAAAAAATACACATTAATTAAATTTATTTCAATTCTTGTAAGCAGTATCAATTTTCCGAAATCTTTTAATTTTACCTCTGGGAGTCAGAAAAATATGTGTTTAGATTAATAAACGAAGTAATTATGATGTAAAAAAAGGAAATAACTAATTAACATTTCAAAATCATGAATTTTTATAATTTCCAATGACTTAGCGAAGAAATTATGGAACCCTTTAGAATGAAATTATTTACAGCTGTCTCTGTGTACATAGTTAAATAACCAAAATACATTTCTCATCTGCAAACTGTTATCAAGTCAGTGAAGGAAAATGGCTTTCACCATGGAGGGTTAGGTGCTCTTCAACCTGTTGGATCCCGTCGATGGAATTTAAAGAAAAAAAAAAAGCTTAGTACTGTGAACTCTGGGAATTGATTACATTTAGAGCTTAGTGCTGTATTCTCCGGGAATTAACTGCGTTAAGTGAGAAATAATGAAAGAAGAACCAGAACATGGTAAGAAGGTGCGTGGTGGGGACTGTTGAGGCTAAGGGTAGCACTTTTCACTCATGGTTTATAGCTATTGAAAATACATCTTCCTCTGTTTCCTTCTTTATAGTTAAATGGGTATGTTATAATGAAAATAAGTGTTCTCTGATATCCTTCGCAGAAGCTGGAAAATGTGAAAACTTTGTTCAGGTTATGACTTCATATACCAATATTCATTGATGAATTGCATCAGTTAAAATATGCGCAAAAAGAACAGTTACCTGAAATTTGTTAAGCTATCAAAAATGAAGGCGTCAGAGATTCTAATATTTTATTTTCATGCTTTACGAGTGGATTTTTGCAATTTCATAAGAAACTTTGTCTGCGGTAGCTACCGATGTTGACAAAACTCCAGAAGGGATTTTTGAAATTTAAAACTTATGATTATTTGTATAAGATCTGATAAGTTTTCTAAATTTATGTTTTTATAAGTTGCATTTCTTGCAAATCCTCACATGTTAAAAGTGCAGTACTATTACTTTTTATCAAGCGATCGCTTAGTTTAATGCACGAAACACTGATTTAGTAATTCAAAGGTGATAATTGCAACAACAAAAAATCGCACATTTTTGCAGGGTCGTTTCAACATTATTTCTTGTGGCACATTTAATGCATTTTTGAATTCATCTACAGCTTAAAATACCGAACACATTTAATTCTACTTTTCATTGACGAAAGTAATGTATAACATGGATACGAGCCATTTTCCCTTAAAGAGTCCTCAACGAAGTATCCCTCCCATTCCGTGCCTGGTTAATAGCATAGCACGTAATAAATAATAATAATAATAATAATATTGAAGAAAATAATTACCTAACCTTAAAAGAAGAGAAGTGTTATACGAAATGCTTCTACCCCAATTCGTTCTGATAAAGAGTAATGCTGTATAAAGTTCGACGACCGGCTTATTCTTCTACTTACCTCGTTCTGATATGAATTTTTGACATTCCATGTGCCTTAGAATTATTTATTTGAAATTGTTCTCGTTTAATGGATTTTACTATTCTTTTTACTATTATAGTTTTGACTTTTGGCTTTAAGATTTTGTTAGTTGAGCTCTTACATATGTTATACTGCTGTCATTTTACAGTCTTTGATTTGCTTGCTATTTAAATTTTGTTGCATTTCCTTTGCTTATTTTTATTTATTTTTTATTTTATTTTATTTCTTGTCCATATTTGACAAGAAAAATACAAAACTAACTTGTCCCAAAGTTTTTCCAGGATTAATGTAAAGAAAACTTCTCAGATTGAAGACACCTTGGCACAAACTGTAGGTAGAAGATGCTTGCAGATCCAGCGATAATTTGAAATACGCACTGACGAAACATCTGGACAGACTTTTGTGCGGCTTGAATCACAAACAATCGTCAAGCTATTACGCAGACTACCAAACCCCGACCGCCAGCCTCTTTTATGGACTTCTGAAGTGCGAGACCAGATTCTGACCCACTCTCAATTGCAAGTCAATCGCTAAGCTCTATGCGAGTGTCAAAAATTGCAGTTCAGGCTCGAGAGTTTTTGAAGAAGAGGAAAGAAGTTGGAGTTTGATGGACAAAAGACGTCAATGGTTGCTACTTGCAAATCGGGGGCAAAATTCATTCTCCCTACAGATAGAAACCGAGAAGCTGAAATGAAGCCAGGTAATATGTACAGTAAATTAAGGTAAACTTGAGATTACATGCACTTTGTACACCAAGTGAGTTTTGTAATAGGATATTAAAGTAAGTCCTGCGATGGTGAAGAGAAAAAAGAGTGTTTTTAAAGGAAACTGAAAAAGCGATTTTGATCGACTTTTTTTAAACAGTATCAATTTAAAAAATATGCTTCAGGTTAAGATGATGTAAGTTTCAGTGATAGTTCGAAGATTTTCAGTCTTAAAAATGCAACTATAAGTTGCACTATCTCTTAAAGCAGCCATGAATTAGATCAACTGTAGACTATTAACTACAAATTGTATCTTCTTCGAATGGGATTTATGTTTTTAGAAATACTGAGGAGACTTAATTTTGTTTAACCATTGTAATGACCTTCCTGTACCTTAGATGATCCATTTTTTGTAAAATGTCACTATCTTCTTTAGAAATGAGTCTCATTGTTGAGCTGAAGTAGCAAAAGCACAATTCACAAAGCACACTTCACAGCACGTCTGCATACGGTAAAGTATAATTTTTTTGGTTTATTTTAATCACCTAACCTCATAGAGATTTTCCCATGTTAATTTCCTTCCATTCGTTTTCTTTAAATTTACTCAAATGCTTCTCTAATAGAATTCTTAAAGTTATTTCAGTTGATCAGTATTAAGACTCAAAAGCCGTTCTCTACTTTAAGCATCTTCAAGATTCAAGCCTATGGATCTAAACTCTATAGACTTTCGTTCCATCGTTTGTTCTTTAAGTTTATATTCATCAGAATTTTATCTACACATGTTTTAAGCTTCCGAAAACAGCCCTTCAGACATAAAGAAAATTTTTAATAAATTTAAATATGCTAGTTCTTTATAGCACTCCAGTGCTTTTCGAAAGGCGTTGGATCGATTTGTTGGCCAACGGCTGCTGATTTTCACAAATAAAGAATCATGCTGAACAAAACAATGAAAACATCATCAGCGCAGTTCTAACTAAGAATCTTAAAAATGAAATCATTTGCTTTTCATACAGCGCGTAGTTGAGTTTCACACATCCCATAGTCCTGTGTTTTGTACACAGCACATAGTTGAGTTTTATATCAAGCTGTTCTTAACCATTAACTTTTTCTTAACGATTAACTTTTTCTGTCACTGCAAGTACTTCGCACACAAATTAAGTAGTGAAAAACGTAGCCAAATATTGACATTTAAGATCATTGTGTATTATGACAGCTGTTCCTACTAACTGAGGACAGCTAAACGGAAGAAAGAATCTGTAAGAATATTGTTTCAAAGGACCTAAGATTATTTTATGATGTTAGAATATAATATCATAGATTGGAAAGTGTGATGTGTAGAAACTCTCTAGAGGAACCTGATTTTTTAAGCGTATTACTGAGTAGCTAGACGGTTAGTAGCCCTTACTAATTAAAAAAAAGGCTGTGACTTAATATCATGTAGCGGGTATATCCTATATCTTCCCTAACCTAATTTGAAAATAGGCGTTTTTAAATAGTCGTGTACTTCTTCCGAAACTTCAACAATTATCGCAAATTAGCATAGAACAATAGAACAGAGGGATATCCTGCCACTTTTCTAAATGATTCATTTTTACCTGGGTGCCTGTCAAAAATGAAACACCAATACCAATTTTAACTTCACGAGGACCTTGCATGACTAAAATCACTTCCTAGAGTTTTATGACAATGAAGGAAGTTGACTAAAGCTGCAGGAAAACTTTAAGTCACTTAATGTACATTTACAATGGCAGTAAATATGAAGCTCGTCAAGTTGAAAGAAAAACTGTTGAAAGCAATAAAGCGGTCATATTTAAGGGTCGGTATCATTACTGTATTGCTTTCAGCGCAATGAGATTTAATAACCGGAAAGAAAACTTCTCGCTATGGAAGAATAAGGAAAAAAATCCTTTGTCCTATTGAAAAGGTGTGAGATTTCTTTGCCATTGAGGTGGTTTAATCGCTGCGCTTTAAACGCTTCGTTATATAGTGATGGAGCTCTTAACAAGAGTTCTATCGATTTATCACAAAACGGAGTCCTTAACGAGGAAACAAACAAAAAAAAGCAAACAAGAAATCGCAAACGTACTAACTCCGCACTTTTCTATTATATTTCAGAAAAAGAAGACTGTTGAATTGAAAAAAAAAATTTTATTTAAAATGAAGCAGTTTCGAAAAAGCAAGACCTTTTAAGGACACATTGTTTTTCAGTTTAAAACATTCTTAACCAAAATAAATTGTTTTAAATCTTCAGGAAAGGAAACAAGATGTGCATAACAGACATTAGCAGAATTTTATTGTATTTCCTAGTTAAAAGAAAGAGGAAATGCGTGGTTGAAATCGTTAATAAGACAAATCTAATTAATTTAGTTAATTTTTTGCCGCTTTCACTCTTCGTTGACTGAAGTCCTTTACACACGGGACAGTTCTTCTGACACAGTTGAGCATCATAAATATCTGCATTTAATTGATGCTTAATTTTCTTTACATTTTCTAGCAAATCCTTTATGCGAATCAATTATAATTTGTCTTTAAGACTCTATACAAGTTAAAGATTTATTTAATTTGTTTTTTTTTCTTTTCACAGACCTAATATCCGTAAAAATGAACTCGCATTAATTATCCGGACATAGAGATTGGTCAATTAATTAACGACTAAAAAGAGATTAAATGGTGTCTTAGGAAGTAATTAAAATTTTATGCTGCATAAATACAGTATGACTTGCTTCTACTTCATGAATTCCTCTCTTTACTGAATTTTTTGGTCGCACACTGGTCAGAGCACGAAAATCTTTATAAAAATCGTCTCCAAATAAGGATTTTCGTTCCCTTTTTAAGAAAGAATTTTTTCATGCTGTATTTATCCAAAATATGTCATACATTTCTGTCTTGAAAATTAAGTTCTAAATTTATTGATGGAGTTAACTGCGCGACATACAGAGCATTTCATACCTGATCATATGCATACCTCTTCATATGTATGACAAATTTTGTATTTCACCATAATCGTTCAGTTCTATGGTTTTATATATAATACTCTTTATATCATTGGCTTCCAGGAGTTAACTAATACAGGAGGAATTAAATTTATTGCTATGAGTTTGCGATGATTACTTTTAGATGTTGAAAGTTATACACTCTTAGACAAAAAAAAAAACGACGCGCTACGATGCACCGAGAAGATATAAAGCAAATTGGTCACAAATTGATATGTATACAGGTTTCGACGGAAAATGCAAAATTTTACATTTTTGCTGCAAATGAATGAACGGTTGTCGCTACAGCGCATCTAATCTGCGCAACTGGCAGGATATTTAAGATGAGAAATTACAAATCCAGGTCATAAATTCTTCACGAATTTCATTCCGTGTACTCTGGTAGACAGTAACTATGCCTCGCATATGCGCAGATGTCAGAATTTGAGACAGGTCGTGTAGTTGGGCTCAAACAAGCCGGTTGGTCTTATCGGCGAATAGCTCGACATTTGAGCAGGAACAGTGCCACTATTAGACGATGTTGGCAGGAATGAGTGAACCATGGCCGCACACAGCGTCGAGAAGGAAGCGGTAGGCCTAGAGAAACGACAGAACGTGAAGACCGAGCAATCGTCAGAGCGGCACACACAGACCCAGATGCATCATTATCATCGATTTACGTGCAGCTAGTGCTTCAGTGACCGCAAGGACCATTCATAGACGGCTCACAGAAAGGGAGCTGAGGTCACGGCTCCCCTTGCGCCGACTACCGTTGACTTCTGTAGAACGTCAAGCCCGTTTGCAGTGGTGTCGTGTTCATTCGCACTGGAATGTCACTGACTGGAGTAGAACAGTCATCAGTGATGAGTCCCGCTTTGAGCTGAGCCCCGATGACCCGCGAAGGCGAATCTGGAGACGCCCCGGATAGATCAACCAGGAGTGATGGTCTGGGGTACCATTTCATTTCATAGTAGGACCCCTTTGGTTGTCATCCGTCGCAACCTTACAGCACAGCGGTACGTCGACGAAGTTCTAAGGCCCGTTGTGTTGCCCATTATGTCACGCCACCCTGGGCTTACATTTCAGCAATATTATGCCCGCCCCCCACACTGCACATGTTTCTACTGCTTGCCGAACATTACCTTGGCCAGCAAGGTCGTCGGATCTCTCTCCTATTGAGCACGTTTGTAGCATTATGGGCAGGGCCCTTCAACCAACTCGGGATGTTGATGATCTAACGCTCCAGTTGGACAGAATTTGGCACTATATTCCTAAGGAGGACATCCGCAATCTATATCAATCGATGCCAAGCCGAATAACTGCTTGCATAAGGGCCAGAGGTTGACAAACGCGTTACTGACTTTTTCACTTTATGAAGCTCTATCACTTCACTAAATCATCCAATTTTTCTCAAGCTGTAATCATTTGTTTTTCTGTACACGTACATCTCTTCTACCGATTTTCGTCTTATTCGGATAACTCCTTCTTTGTGCGTTTTTTTTTTTTTTTTTTTTTTTGGTTTTTTTTTTTTTTTTTTTTGTCTAAGAGTGTATTTTATATTTCACCCTATTTTATTTCCTTTCATTTCTGTTGCACGATTTCAAACTCACTCCAGAAGAAAGGGAAATTTAGTTATGTGAAGAAAAGTTTTAAAAACGATAGATGTATTGCAGTTCACGGATGTGATTTTAATCAGTAGTAGATTTGGTATATGAAACTTCGAATTTAATTACAGTGGCTGGAATTAGTGAGGTCCAAGTGAATCAATAATTTAAGTGAACTTTTAGTGTGTTAGTAGTGGATGAATTCCACTGGTATAAATATCAAAGTCGACGCAGTTTGCTTCGTTATTATAATTCCATTTAGCTTGTAATTCAGCCAGCTGCAGTTAATAAAGCTCAATCATATTTGATTATTTGTTTCTGTAATTTATTCTAAATATTATGTAACAATTTGCTCTTGAAAGGAAGATAATCTAAGTAAAAAGCCTATGTTAGCCAAATTATGAGAAGTTTCAATGACTTACTTTCTCATCATAATTTTTAAAATATAGTGAAACAAACTCAGATAAAGGTTTAAATTAAATCTTTTTATTTACGCGTTAGCCTGATGTTTATACGAGTTATGGAATAACTGATCTTGTAGCTTGCGGGAAATGCATAACAAATTTGTGCCTATTAAATACAAAGTAAAGCACCCCTCCCAACTTTTAACTCAGGCGTAAATCTTTCGTAAAACAATTACGGCTAGCAAAGTTAAATCCGATTTAAATAATTCAGTTACAGTGATAAGCAATACGGTGACGGTCAGTTACAGTGATAAGCAATACGGTGAGCTACCGAAAGTTCTCTCTCAAACTCAAGAATTCTGAGCTTAAATGCAATGATTAATATGCTTCCTAGTGGGAGCTGACGAAAGTTAAAGAGAAAATACAGACAAAATAATAAGATACTGGTTAATCAGTGCAAAATTCTATAAGTTTTTATGTAAACCGAAACAAATTAAAGTTGCCCTTCCATTCTTCTTACTGTGTCTCAGTTTACACTTCTCTTCTTCCCATTTTCTCTGATTATTTCATTATCAAAATAATAATTCCAGCACCCTGCAGCTTATTAAACTTAGTTGATAAATTTCATGGCCAAATATTATCAGAAATAAAAACAAAATGATTTATCGAAACGTTTCCTTCGTGAAGAATCCAAATATATGTAAAAACTTTTCTTTTTTATAGGAATTTGGTGCGGCAGTTTATGTACGGGCAAAGGCGCATAGCTTTGAGTTTTCATTTTCGTGCAGCTCCAAGGCACATTACTTCTACGAAAACATGTACCTGCCTATGAATTCTTTTGCCTAGGTAAAGAAAGCAATCGGCTTCCTTTTTCCTTTTTAATTTAAAGTTTAAACTTGCAAATCTAGTTCAGAAAATACCTACGAACCTTTTTACGACGCCATACACCGTGTACCTTTATTTAAGCCTCTGATACTGCCTCTAAACTACAACTTTAGATCAAAACATTATTGATGAAAGCATAATTTTAAATTCCACTGCCGTAAGCAAATAATTCAGCGTCTTCTCATATACATGGAAAAAAAATCAGGACTCAGTACAGTGGATTTGTTGATGGTTTCAAAGATATGGATTTGGTGTGCAAATAGTAGAAAACTGTTTATCCAACAAAGGTAAAAAATTCCTTTGGTGAAAGCTTATCTGAGTCCAAAGACGCCACATATTTCAAGAACGCTGAATTAGAATACTTGAGAGGACGGATACCGTTAGCAAGCTTTTAAATCCTGCATCTTTCGAGGATTTCTGCAACACTATTAACTATCTGATAATAAATCCAAGCGTTTCTTAATTTTAAAATCTTATCTCAGATGTTGGAAATTAAGACTTATAATGCTTCAATAAGAAATTCTTTTGGTTAAATAGAAAACCGTAGAGGAATACACATTTGTACCAAATTCTAATAACATGTTAAGTTTTAACTCTGTTGGCAATCATCCAGTGTTAAACTCTGTGTAAACGTTAAGCTACTTATCACTTTTAGTACCACAGAATTTTGAGAAAGGTGTAAAAGACTCTTTATTTAGAACTAAATAAGAAGTAAAGAAGGCACGCTTGATGCTTACAACTCCGCCAGCATTTACGGCGAGAACATTAACTTACTGCTTTTAAAGCAGTGCGTCAAATGTAAAGTTTTAATTTTAATAATCTAATAGATTTACACAGAGCAATTTAACGCGAAACTGACTCAGAACTCCCTCGACGTGAATTTCCACTGCCAGCAATTATATTGCAAGGCCTAAGACAGGACGTTTTATCCAATATAGGAAATCTAGTAAGGTGGCCAAGACCTGCATTAGATAAGAGGTCAAAGAATCCTATTTTATAACAATTCCATAAACAAGGAATCATATTCTATGAAAACCTTTATTACTTAATTTAACAAATTATTAAGCATTTGTTTTCTGAGCTTGAAGTTATATTTTGTGCTTAAATTTAGTTTGATTATAGCCTCTATTTAAATACATTGCTGGCCACCGTAAATGCAACACCCTGAAAGAAGCATGCAAATAATATGAAATTTACAACATGCATTAGCGGAGGTGAGATATGCAAATGATTAGAATTTCAGCGCAGACGCACATCACGCGCGCCTGTGGCACCACTTCAAAGCGCTATTTAAGGCTTGGAGTTTTCGACGATTTCAAGTTAGGCAATTGTGCTTTTCTTGTGATTTTTTCAAAAAAAAAAACGATCAATTATGCCTCATAGTAAACAGCGATCATCGTTTGATCAAGTATCCGAGTTCGACAAAGGAAGAATAGTGGCCTACCGAGAGTGTGGATTATCTTTCAGGGAAATCGGTAGTCGTGTTGGACGAAACCAAACAACTGTAATGCGGATATGTAACCGTTGGATGCAGGAGGGTACGACGGACCGACGTGTTCGATCGCATCCACCTCAGTGCACCACTTCACGTGATGATAGGAACATTGGGCGCATGGCAGTGACGGATCGCTCACTCACATCATGAACCATAGAACAGCACATTCAGTCTGTAACGCATCATCCAGTGTCTGCGCGTACCATTCGACGCCGTTTACAGCAGACTGGTCTGTCTCCAAGACGTCCATTGCTTCGTCTAGCCTTGACGCAGAACCACAGACTCCGCCGCCAGCGGTGCGATGAAAGAAAGATGTGGAAAGCAGAATGTAATGAAATTGTCTTTACTGACGAGTCACGCTTCTGTCTGCAACACCACGACGGTCGAATTCGAGTCTGGAGACACCGTGGAGAGAAGATGCTGAACAGCTGCGTTATGCACCGCCACACTGGTCCTGCACCGGGTATTATAGTATGGGGCGGTACTGGATATCACTCTCGCACTCCTCTAGTACGCATTGCGGGTACTTTAAACAGCCAGCGCTACATCCCTTGAACAGCTGCGTTATGCACCGCCACACTGGTCCTGCACCGGGTATTATAGTATGGGGCGGTACTGGATATCACTCTCGCACTCCTCTAGTACGCATTGCGGGTACTTTAAACAGCCAGCGCTACATCTCCGAGGTGTTGGAGCCAGTTGTCCTTCCTTACCTTCAGGGCTTTCCCCCAGCCATATGCGCGACCACACGCGGCACGCATTGCCCAAGTGTTCTTCGTCAATCGCTAGCTTCCCTGGCCGATTGAATTGCTTCTCTGGCCGGCTCGCTCTCCGGATCTTTCGCCGATAGAAAACATGTGGTCCATGTTTGCTGAACCATTGACCCAGATTACATCCCAAGCTGACGCACCAGATCAACTAACGTGTGGAAGCTGCTTGGTCTGCTGTACCCCAAGAACATATCCAAAGTCTCTTTGAATCAATGTCGAGGCGTGTGGCAGCGGTGATCTCCAACAATGGCGGCTACTCTGGCTACTGATTCTGAAAGGAACCACACTTCACAGAAGTCTATAAATTTAATCATTTGATATTTGGTCAACATGCTATCTACTAAATAAATTTTGTTGTGATATCTCTTGTCTTTCTTGGTGTTGCAATTTGGGTAGCCAGCAGTGTAATTATCATCCTTAGCATTTCGTCATAAGTGGGATGATCCAAAAGTATGCATTTAACAAATTTATATTTCAGGGAATTTGAAATGTATAATAATACAATTACTATAGGAATGAGTAAAATTATAACGACGGTTAAAGAACTGCTTTTGTAATTTTTCTAATTTGTCCTTAGACAGCGCTTCATCTGTATAGAATAAGAAATATTGAAGAGGTAAGTCATCACTGTTGAGCTTTGATGAATACGAATTAAGGTATTGTGATCAGCAAGTAGCACCAATTCTGTAGAAAACATTGATATATATTGTCGGTAGCATCATTTAATATAACCAGTGACCCTGGTAAATCTCAGCACACCCTCAGCATCGGGTAAATATTGTCTATGTGAAAGTTTATCTCTCAGTGTCATCCAAAAGTTAAAAGTAAACGTTTATTTATAGGAGATAAACAAAAGTGCTGAGTCTCTGTTTTGCATGAACGCCGCAAAATTCAATGCTATCCTAGTTAGGAATGATGTTAGTTTGCTATAGCTCAGTGTAACACTGACTTGTGATACTGATAACTCAGAAGCCATAAATTCGAATTTTAAGGTCATGCCATCGTGCGGATAAAATTATAACTGAAACAGGGTGCCTTTATAACAATAAACCGTCATAAAGGTGCTCGCACCTGTATGCAGGCTGGTTGCGGTTCGACAAAACAGAAACCTTCATAAGGCATAAAGTGCCCGAATTCTTAAGAAGATCCCTTCCGAACTTGAAAAAACGCGATCTTCATAAGAGTGTCTTTATACCGAGCCTCCGCTATGTGTCCAATTTTTGCTTGCTTTACTTGTTAATTAATTAAGTAAGGGATGAAATAAATCCAAGATCCCTTTATGCAAAAATCACTTTACATGAAAACTCCGGACTTTCGCAGAAGTGGCAAAAAAGACTTTTACAAAAGTGCTGACTTAGAAACTGTTTTTTTTTTTAATATTTTTTAAAATGTTTATCGCATTAACGATTCCAAGCAGGCAGTTCTGTTTTCTGAATATAAAGATTACTAGTATTTCACAAGAAATTTGATTACATCTTCATGTCAATTTATAAATAAATATTATTTAATTAAAAATCAAGCTTATACACACACGCACATATATATGTATGAGATATTTTTTGTGGCATGTTAATATTATTTCACTTATTAAAATCGTTTCTAGTGTTTTGAATTAATCATCAAAATTTGTATTTGTTCATTTAAGAATTCTTTTTACTAAACAAATTGCTGACGTTTGCCTGAGCTTACAGCTCACGAAATTAAGACAAACTCTCAATTTATCTGCAGATATAAATTACATTTTCTCTGTTTTGTACAAAATGTTTGAATTATTACAGTAAACAAGAAAATTACGTTTTATAATAGTAGCTGTTATGATGATAAAAAGTCACGTCTATCATGGTTATGCAATGAAATCTTTCCTCAACGACAATCACCGACAGCCTTTGTAGATCTGTTCTAAAAGTGACAAGTACTTCTGAGAACATAATCAAGCATCGGCGCTGAACATCAATTCCCTAAGCTGATCACATCTACAGAAAACCAAAATCAT
This sequence comes from Stegodyphus mimosarum, assembly GCA_000611955.2. Taxonomy (NCBI): domain Eukaryota; kingdom Metazoa; phylum Arthropoda; class Arachnida; order Araneae; family Eresidae; genus Stegodyphus; species Stegodyphus mimosarum. The sequence continues at coordinate 147,627 of KK120533.1, read as the reverse complement.
CTGAAACCGTAAGTGTTCTTTAAAGAGAGGTTTTAATGTATTAATTTTAACATGAATGCCAGGAAACAGTTCACATACGTAATCATGGATGTCAACCAAACTGTATAAAAATCACGAAATAGACAGAAATTTAAAACCTGGGTTTCTATTAGTCATGTTAACAAAACATCTCCTTTTCATTTAATCATTCTGAGATTTTAGTATTACAAATGCATGTCTGTATTTTAAGTCTTTTTTTTTTGAGGGGTTGTTGTTTATTTGTTTGTTAAAAGCGTACCTTAAGAGACAAAGACCTAAACTGCTTTCGTAAGAGACTTAAAAAAAACCTAAAAACTAATTATTAGAATTCTTATCTGTTAAATGCTTAAAAAAAGCAAAAAATTAAACAAAATGAAGATAGACCATAAAACAACTTTAAATATCGCATGATACATCATAAAACAGCTTAAAATAGTGAGTAGCCCAGCATTAATTAATGTCAATAGAATCTCGTTTTATATAAAGATATTCTCAATATCGGTAATTTAATTGGCTTAAGTAAAATTACCGTTACAATTTTGAAAGATTAGCGTACTGGCATGTTATTACTATATGCATAAGTCTTATTCCAAAAAATACAAGCTGTAACCCTATTCTCGTCATTTCAACCAACATAAAACCTTAACCGTCTTTAGGCGAAAGTCCAAAGTTTACATATAGATGAGGGCACCTTTACGCCAGTTCAGCGTTTTCCATAAAGGTGATTGCAACTTTGTGCAAGTGAGGTGATTCTGCATTAAGAGGAACGGATTTATTTTCCTCTTGTTTAATTAATTAGTCATTAAAGCAGAAGAAAATCGTTCTTGCTCTTTCATTTATTGTGTTCTCTGCGCACTTGCATATGCCAGTAGTGTTTGTGACCCTGCAGTGCTGATTCCGATTAATCTTAGAGTAAGCTATCGCTTTGAAAATTTTGTACACGCGGTAGAAAATCACCCTGTATATATATATATATATGCATTGTAAAGACTTTATTTTATTCTAACAATTAATTTTTAGTTCGACTTTCCTTTCCTTTCTGATTTCAGTTTCCTGCCGGAGTGTAACTTTAATGACGTAGTATGCAAAATCTAAGTGTGTTCAGAAGCAGTATTTAAGCTGCGTTTCAAGAGTTTGTGAGGAATAGTAGCGCAGTTAGTTCCGAGTTTATGCTGCGCGTTTGAAATTAGCTCTCTGGTTGGTGTTAGACACCCTTCAGATAACAGTGATGTTCTAGGCTCGGCTTTGCTGTGTGCAGCCGATTTAGCAGTTTAGAAAAACAAAGGAGTCAGTCGTTAGCCATCCTAATTTATTGTGATTTTACATTTTTATTTTCTGTTTAATTTAGTTTAGCCACAACTGGTGGTGAATTGTGAGCACCGAGCGCGTACATCTCGTTACTTTAGTTCAAATAAAAAGGTTACTTAAACTTCTTAAGTATCCGTTCTTCAAGGACAAAACGAGAATTCGCTACTTTGTCTTCTACGTAAGGTCTACAATTAATGCTTTAAATGTATAATATATATATATATATATATATATATATATATATATATACATGTAGTGTGTGACAGAAGATATGGTTACAACTGTAAAACAGAGCAGAAGTAATAATTTTCGTAATGCAATGCGCGGTAGAATGTGAAATGTGAATGTGGAAACACAGTATATATGAAGAACAAGGAAAGTGAAAAGCCTTTTTAATCACGAATATTTACAATAAATATTTTTGCTCGATATTTACAAGAATTGTCCATGTAAACGACCACCAACTGCAATACATCATCGAACGAGTGATAGGCGTAAACTTCGGAAGATACCCGGCATGCCAAGTACTTCTGTAGCAGCGCGAACAAATTCTGGCGACAAGGACTTCAGTAGAGTCTATTTGCTTCTCGTGAAAGTGCCTTTTCAGATGTTCCGTACAGATGAAAATAGAGTCACTAGCTCGCTGTGGAACTCCCTGAACATTGTCCTGGAACTAAATATGAGCACGAGCAATTGCTAGAACTTCTCCTTTTCATTTTTACGCGATATTTGCACTTACTGTGTTTCCGTGTTCCATTTCATATTCTACCATGCATTTTCTTGCGAAAACTATTCCTTTTTCCATGTTCTATCAGCCGTTAAAATTTTTGCCATCTTTTTCTCTTTACCCCAAATACATGATATTATTAATCAAACTTTATCGAACATATCGAAATTTTTTAAGTAAAATAAAAGAAATTAAAAATATGTAATTCATTAAACGCTCTCTAATTTGATTTAAGAAATTGCTATTTATTGTAACTGACTCGTTTGTTGTGTTATTCATAATATAGGTCAGAAGACGTGGTAGAGGAACTATTTTCTATTGATTACTTTATACTTTTGTCGACGGAGATAATATAAATCAGTCAGTTCCAGTCCTTTTACAAAGAATTTTACTGACTTATTTTTTACCTTTTCATATATTTAGGATAGGCTTGAAGATTTTTAATTTTCACCAACAGTATTCACTCGACCTTGCGCCACTCTGTTGTAGGATTTCCAACTCCGTTTCCCTTTCCTTCAAACTAAAGCATTTTAGATATTTTAATGACATTAATTTTATATTTTTGCTCTCTATCAGAAGAAATTGTAATTTATAATATTATTTAAAGTTTATTATTGTATACGCTATATGTGTGTCTACATAGGGTGTCTCACTACCAAGGTTGGAAACTTTTAGAAGGGTTAAATGCAGCCAAGACGAGTCAGACTGAAATGTCAAACTGAATATATAATATAAGAAATATGCTGAATATCTGCCTTCACGAAACCTTTTGTACTACTCGAAAACACGACTTCTTGAAAGTGCCTCGCCTGCATGTGCTTGCATAATCATGTTCCACATTTCACCATGCGTTTTCCCGAGCTTAAAGCAGAATTTAATGTTCATTCTTTCTCACAATCAGCGTCCATTGTGTCACCTTACCGAATGTGACAACAATCCAAACACTATGTTGCTAACCCTACCATCTAGTATTGAGTGGAAACATAACCAAGGTCATGTCAAGTAAAAATACATACCAGGTAACATAAAATCAACATTTGTTCCTTTTTAGTACTTGTTGCTAACCCTACCACCTAGTATTGAATGGAAACATAACCAAGTCATGTCAAGTAAAAACACATACCAGGTAATATAAAATCAATATTTTTTCCTTTTTAGTACTGCAAATTCAGAAATAAAAAAAATGCTCCTGGAATTTTTCTGACAAAGGATATACATTCACTAAAGTTACAAAACTAAAAAAACAAAATTTGTCGAAGTGTCCTCCATGAGCCCTAATGCAAGTATCATATCTCCGGCGTATGGAATTCGGGGTATTCTGGAAAATTCCGGGCTTGATTCAAACGTCTCCGGCAGCTACTACGATACTTGCAACCAATTCAGCTCAATTCGGGTAATGATGAATGGACAAACCTTCCCTCTACAGGTTAACAGATATAAAACCGCATTCATCATTAACTAGATATCATACCTCTCCTAAGTCGTACCTTCCCTACAAGTTTGTAACCCTGGCACTGTCCCTGTGTATATATCATTTAAAAATATTGCACGTTTGAAAATTTCTTGAACAATTTCTTGAACAAACCCACGATTCCGAATTCAAAAAGGAATCAAATAAGATAATATTTTATACCATGACAAATTCAGTCATATGACTCCTACCTATAAAAAGATACGAAATTTAAATTTGCTATAGGCCTATACGAAGAGAATGTCAATGAGTAAGTGCATTCTCTTTCTTTAAGCAGAAGCGTAAGGTTTGAAATGTACAAAATGGGCGTTGAAAAAAATTGTCAAAATTACGATGTCTTTTAATAACTAAGGAACAAACGCTTTTTTTCTCGTCACAATTCATCAAAGTTAAACAGAAAAATTAGGTGATAAGCATGCCAAATAAAGGTTTCAGAAGAGACAAATGACAAAAGTGATAAAAAATATGTGCAAAGAAAAAGTACCACTATTTGTTTAAAATATGCGGTTTCTTAAACCTAACTGCAGGGATGAATGGCGACGTTTTAAGCATGAAAATAAAATTTATTTAGAAGTTATTGTGAAATATTTTAAACAGTGCCCATAGAAATCGTTTGCCAGATTCTCTAGGATGATAAGCAGTTGGCTGCTTAGTAATGAGCCTGCCTTAGGCTGAAAGCAAAGACGTAGTGTCGTCACAGACAATGAAATCAGTTTCTCAGTGAATAAACTCAGATCGTCCTGCAACAATTCTTCCTGAAAACCGTTTTTAGACGCAATCGGCTAGACGACAACGAAGCACGACTATGTTTCAGTTTGTTACCGATCATTTTATAGCCACAGAAAAAAGAATGTGTACTTCTTCTGTAAAGAGACATCATCACGTGAATAAACTATTTGCCAGAAATTTTACTATTTATATTCCACTCTCTCCTTCACATAGAACAGAGTGACTAAGATGGACAAGATAGCATGAAGCAGAACAGTGGCATTCAGTACTGTTCACAAACTCTCTTTCCAGTATGCTTCGTACCGTGTTATGGAGAGCTAGAAAACAATGCAACCAGCCAAACAGTACTGAATGGGACATTTAACGAGGCAACAGTATCTCTTATTTGGCAGGAATAAGTTTAAGCGACCACACTAAATGTATTTCCACACATTTAGTGTGGTCATTGTTTTGACGTGTATGACACAGACACACAGAGACGACATCGCCTATCTCTCTGGGTAAGACCATATACTGCAATGATAAGTTCTCTAGTTTTAATGGACGATAACACCCAACCTTTCAGAGTTGGCAATATACATCAGTACCTTTACGAGCAAGACATTCAACGAAGGGACTAACCAACTGCAAAGCCAAGTTGTACTTCTATCAACCACGTGTGGTAATAATGCCTTTGTCTTCACCAGGGTTCTTAAAGGAGTTACAGCTGGGGTTACTACACGCTTTATCTTTGCTGCCGACTGAAATAGTACTTAAAAGTTTACTTGATAGCCTGGAGAGGAGGTTACAAATTAGCATTCTCGCCAGAGGAGGTCATATTCAATACTAAAGCTTATCTTCCTATTTATTTCAACAAAACGCTATTTCTCAATATCTCATGAATAATGTGTTTTCTGAAAATCTTATTTTATATTTTTACAGAAGCGCAAAACGTAGAACTTTTTTAATACGCTGTAAGTTACAGCATAGTGTACATTTACCTGCCTATTTCTGTCTTGTATGCTTTAAAACTTCTACCATAAAAATCACAGATGGATTAAACATTAAGCAAAATAAGCACCTGCTCAGACCATCAAGGAAAGGAGGTACCATAAAAAATTTCTATTGACAGTTTTACTGCAAAATGGTATAGTTTAACCAAGACAGAGAGAGAGCAAGAAGCAGAGAAAAATCAAAGGTAAATCCTTGTGGGAGCAATAAAATATTTTAAGTGCTTTGGGCCTCTAAAAGCCTTAATACGGCCTTGCTAAAAATTATTCAGTTTTAACTTTTGCAGGGCAGCGTATGTGATATAAACCACGTCCGTTTGCAGTGAAAATGTCAGTCTAAGGGGCCATATAAGGGAAAATAATATAAAGAATGTTTTTTAATCGTAGCATTTCTGCCAATGAAAATTTAAAATCACTTTTCATACATGTTTGTTTGCCTGACATAGAATGTATCATTTATCAGTTAGCATTCAAGTATTTCAATGCGTATTTGCCTGTAGCACACAGTTTGTAAATGGTCCCATAAAATTTTCAGTAAGCTTGCCTCGGATAATTTTGATCACAAGTGTTGTTGTTTTTTTTTAAGATGAAATTGTTAATTCTTATTTAAACAAGAATCATGAGTCTTAGATTGCTATTTCATTCTCTTGGTTAAAAAAAATTTGTTTATTAAACTGAAGTTCGACTACCGCTTACAATAGAAGGTATTTTAATTAAATCATAATCCATCCGAATACATAGCTTAAGGCGGAAAAAATCAGATGATGCTGATCGCGTCAAATCCATTCGTATTAAACGTGACTTGAAAATGGAAGAGTGGAACCTAGTCATTGGCACTAGAAGCTTATTTCTAATCAGCTTATATATAAAACCTGCGTGCTTTACTTTACATTGGCTTCAATTCAGAAACATAAAATTTGCTCCAAAGAAAAAAAATAAGAGCTGTTAGAGAATTGATTTTTACTCTCATTCATGGGGGAGGGTAAGAAATATGCACCAGTATTTGCCAATGAGCAACAATAAAATGCAGCGGCATTTAAAAGCTCGGTTTACTTAAAGTGTGTTAATGCGGAGCTCCTTTTCGTTTCCTTGTATACTGGAAGATGAGAAAGTGATAAAGAGCGTAAAAATGTGATCCAGAGAGTGAAAGTCATCATAAAACATGATTCAAATCACCTTCGAAATGAGCTACTTATGTTCTCGAAGCACTGAACAACAAATAATAACTGACCATCGAAGCGTGTCGGCCCTAAAAAAACTCAGATAAAAAGGATGAATAACATGAAAAAAGTCAAATGTAGGAATGGCGGAAGTAAGGTCCGGGCCTGCGGGTTCCGTTGACCTATATGAATCGGCCGCTATCTATAAAAAATAAAAGTAATTGAAAGCATAATCAAAGCCTATGTATAAATCTTTCGGCTCTGATACTATGTATCTTTGTTTGCACGCCCTCCTAATAAACACAATACTATAAATAACTAATATGGATATAAGGTCTGATAAATATTAGATTTTAAACCCATTCAGAAAAGAATATTCGTGCAATTTATTGCAAAGTTTGCATGCTCTATGCTGTATTGGCAAAGCTGTCTTTAGAGAGGATTTAATTTTAAATACTGTCGGGATTTCAAATACAGTATGTACAAATGATGACAGATTACATCTGTTTAAACGCGAGGAAAATTTCTTTTTAAGAGAAAAATTGAGCTAAAGAACTCTTATCCCGCCGTGAGTGTTATCACATTTTTTAAAATTTTAAATATGTTTCTTTGTAACTAGCATTAATAATTTTATTTCAAGTCATTTTCACTGCTCTTATGCCCCATATATCATCTCCTGGAGCTTCTATTTTGTGCATGAAACTTTTAGTTTTAATATCACTTTAAACATAAATTTTAATGCGCAGTTTTGAAAATCAAATTTTTAAAGAATGCTTGCTTCGCCTGCATTTAGTAAATTCAATATTAATTTCTTCCTGAATTTTTCTTAATATGTATTAAAGAATAACACGAAAAAGAAAGGATTTCAAACCGAAATTTTTAAACGTCGTTGCCAAAGAAGGTCAATTCTTGGATGTTCGTTAATCACAATGCCTCACGAAAGTCGATTATTCCCAATTTAGTCAATCATTAGTTTTGTGTAACTAATTCTACTTCCTTTTCCGGGAAAAAAACACATCGTTACCGACTGAATAATCACTGCTCCTGAAACAAAATAATTTGTTTATGCTGCGCCAGAGTTTTTTACGTAGAAAAGGGTGTTTCTCCAGTTTTAAACTGCATTTGAATCTTTTAGAAAATGTGTTTCAGTCTTACGCAAATTTTTGTTAATCATGTTTAGATGATTAGTATCACCACTAACGCTGAAGCTTAATATTGAAAGAGTGACCAGTAAACCAGAGCCACCTTACATGGGAGAACAATAGGTGAAGATAACGGAAGGTCTTCTTTACATTCGTCCAAAGCCATTAAATTTCCTCCAGTTAAATTATTCTCACCACTTATCAAAATGTCCTTCCCGTGTCCAAGGTTTTACTTATTTATTTATTTAATTAACAAAGTGGTACATTCTAAACAGGTAAAAGTGAAAATCCAGAATTTTTATTTTAGTATTCTATAAGGGTAAATATAAATTTAAAATTAATTATATTTAATATACGTTTATTATAACATTTGTGTTTAGTAATATTGTTACGAAATGTCCAGCCACGGTAAGATAGCTTCCCCGCAAGGCGATTTTAGAGCTGCCAGAAAATGGAAAGGGAAGGCAGGGTTGCCATAATTGACGCGAAATCGCCCTTTTGGCGGCGTTTGGAGACAAAATTGGCGATATGCCATAGATGGATGAAGAACCTTCTAGAACGAATTCTTACCGGTTTGGCCCAGAAGTTCTCGCAGGCCGAAAGCTATACTCTGCTGGTAGGCGGAGTAGAGTGTGTTTCGTAGTCTATCGAGTTGATCGTCAGTCTAGTGAAGAGTTGGTAGTCGACTGTATCGCGAGTTTGTGCATGGAGAGTGTGCATCGTTGAGGCTATCAAGTGTATCGTCAAGTGCATTGCGAGTTGTAGCGTGGAGAGTTTCGAGAGTACATTAAGTTCCGAGAGCGACCAAACGAGTAGGGAACAAAAAAATAGTGCTTTGCAGTGAAGCTGCCTTCACCGTTATAGCCTCTCAGCGTGAAGTCTGTGTTGCTGATTGTTTCAGGGTGTTTGTTGTAGTTTTTCGACGACTGTAAACGTGTTTTTGGAGCTGTTCTGACTAAAACTGACAAATAAATATCGTTTTGATACTTCATAAAATGTTGTCGTCAATCACTTCAAATCAACGAACCCCGTAACAAATGAAACAATACCTACATTAGTGATATGTTTTATAAGACTAACTAAAGAAATATTCCTATCCATTACGCTTCATTTGCATGGTGACTGAATTGGAAATTTTTATACCCCTTTTGGATCACGTGATTTCAGAGGCTTATTAAGTGTATTTTGATGTGTGCATTTTGCTCGAGCTTGAGTCTATAAATCTGAGATCTAACTATTTCTACCGCCCCGAAACTATGTAACTCCGCCCTTGGATGTGGGAAGTAATAGTCACAAATTGGCAGCCTAAATTTTACCTGAGGAAAGTTTGAAAAATTATCTGTTTTCCGCTCTACAATGCATACAGTACAGCGCAAATGTGCGAATCAATGTCCCTCCTTTTTTCTGCCCAGGGAATTGAACGACCTCATAAATGAAAGTTTTCCTTTTTCCTTAAACACTACGAGGAGTATTTACACGTAGAAGACCCCTCCCTTTCAAAAAGCTGAGGTTTACTACATTTAGTTTACTTTTCTAAACCAATAGCAACCAAAAGGAAGAGAAAAATAGAGAAATAGAATTATATATCACAAAAAGAAGTAAAGAATATCTAATGAGCAGGCTAATTACTTGAATAACAGTAATAAATGCAAGAGTTAGCAGAGACAATAAAAGGTATTAGTAAACACAAATATCTGAATTAGAGACATCTTTCATTAATTAAAATAATAGAGAAAATAGCGTTATAAATCCGATAATTATAAAGCATACCAATTATATTTCTTATAAATTATACCTGTTAATTCTGCTATTGATTTAAGATCTTTCTTTGATAATAATAGTCGTGGTGTCGAAACTGGAAAAATTTAATATAGTTTACTAGCGTGCAAATGATTATTCGGTGCTAAAGTATAGTTCTGGAGTAAACATATTAAAGTATAGTACTTAGTACTTTCAGGAAAATTCCGGAATAAACATGCTAAGAAAATTAGATGGAGAAATAGCCCATAATTTATCGATATCCGTATAAAGTCTATGTTTTTGGAAAAATTTGTGTATAATTTGCAGCAAAGTATCAATCATAGAAACCGAGTTTATTTCTTTACTAATTATTTTCTTATTGATGGGATTTGCAAAGAGATACGCTAAGGTAAAGGTGAACAATTACCTATGAATAAAACTTTGTAGTATTTTAAAAGAATGGACTTTAAAAATATTTTTACGTCATAAATTTAAGCTTTTACAATGCATTTTTACATATTGAAAATGTAGAGCTGGTGTATCTCTAGGAATTGAAACGCCGGTCAAATCAATGTTTAGTGACTTTACGTCCTGGTCGTAAAACCTCTTGAAATTAGGATGATGAGATGGTATGTGTTGAATAATATATTACGAAAAATAGAAGATACAGTACTCGTAAACATAAAAGTATGCTGAATTATATATTTACATGGTTAGTAACTGATTTAAACTTATCTGTATGCCATTATGAAACATTAGGAATATAACATAAAATTTAAAAAATGCATATATTTTATAAATATATAAATCATTGAAGAAGGCAACGGCAATTTAAATTATTTTTGTCTAAATGTATAGCATTAAGAGTATCTGTTGTTAATTCCAATACTGCTGAAAACGTTTATAAAAATTATAAATGAGGTACATTATAAATTGTATGAATTTGTTGTGTTATTAATTACAAGAGTTATAAATATTATTGGCGTGACTTAGCGATCATCTTTCTTTACAAATAGTTTCAAATAACTAATTTTACGAATAATTAAGCCTGAAACTAGATTAAAAAATAAGCTGCATATTGAACATTAATCTGTACCAATGTGTTAGAAATAGCTTCTGTTAATTAGAGTTACGATGGAAGAGTTTATGAAAATAATCATTTAACTATAAATTGGCATAAACACAATACTGCAATATACAAATTCTACGTGCATGAAAACTTGAGTATAATACAACAATACTTGAAAAAGAGAAGTATGAAAAGGAAATTAAAATGCCAAGATATGAATATAAGGGAGTTGGAAATTTTTTTATTAATTATGAAAATGCTACAGATGCTCATAATACTATCATCTATTATTAATTAAATGTGTATTACAAATCAAATGCATGTCAAAGTAAAAGAAGAGTGAAGTACGGTTAAAGTAATTGGCAAACGTAAGACAGTTAAGTAACTTCAGTGATTAAAAATGGAACGCTTAAGTCACATATTACAATTATATTGGTGTGAATTCAGAACCGCTTAGCAAACCTAAGTTTTAGGTTTAATAAAGAGAATTTTTAAAATTCAATTAGAACTATTTGCCTAAACTGGTAAATGTGAAAGTTAAAAACATTCCGCTGTCTAAGAAGATTTGTTAATATTTATCTAGACAAGAAAACTAATTTAAGGTGCGCCACAAATCCTATATTTGATAAGTTGATTATATATATATATCCAGTTTATGTATGTCATTAATCAATCAGATTTACGTATGTCAAAACTGATATGTATATATCAGCAGCTAAAATCTACAGCATAGAAATTTTTGAATTCCTGTGACAAATAAACATGATCTGGCTCATTATTCCTTTAAACATTATAAAACTAAAGCATGAGTGTAAAAAAAATTCATTTTTACTTTAAACTACTTTACATACCAGATCTTAATTTGATATTTATTTTGTACACACAATTTTTACAATATTTGATAAACAAGAATAGATGCTTGTAGTCTCAATCAAATGTCGCATTTATAAGGATAAAGGACTTTTTTAAGCTATAATCTTCTAGGGAATTCAGGTTCTTAGACAGAATGGAAGGAAAAGCAAAATCCAGCATTTCGTGAGTCTTGTTTGTTCACCCTTCGTATATAACACACATGGCCAAATTGCGACTCGCGAGCCGCATGCAGCTCTCTGACACCTTAACTGCGGCTCGCGAGTTTTGGAGGGAAAATTTAACGATTGGTTAGGATAGAAAGATTCGAAACATCTCAGTATGTTGGTCCTTATATTCATTGTGTGGAGAAACAAAATTACTTTTTCAGCAAAAGCCTAAACAAGTTAATAGCTTATTTTTAAATAAATATTCTTTCTCTAATAACAGTTTCCGTACAGTGCGCGTTGGTGTAATCTTTTAATTTATCCTTTCTGAAAGACTGTTCATAAAAAAAAGCACTCAGTTTTCTTTTAAATAATGATTTGTTATTTACTCAAATAACACTTTTTATGTAATTGTAGACCAATGAATATGCTTCTGATTCATTTTAATTCTACTAAAATTAAATAACAATAATTATAAACTGATAGGTACAAAGGAAATCAGAAGAAAGTATTTGGTTTCTATACCTGAATAAAGAACTATCAGTTGCCTAGTACAAGAGTTACAAATGATATCTATTTTCTAGGGACTTGACTTTTTTTAACACAATACATTGATACAAGATGTATTTATTCATATTTATATGTAATGATGCTAATCACATTTTCATAAATTTACTTCAAAAGTTTTTTTATATTCAACACCTGTCTCATAATTTTTTAACGATATAAATTTGCACTTGCGGCTCTCGAACGTTCATAAAATCTATCATGTGGCTTTCATCGTCTTGAAGTTTGGCCATCCCTGGTATATAAGGTAGGGGATGAAAAAGCTGACTATCGTTCGTTGTAGGGGAAATGGCACCTAGATAAGGAGGGGGTCTTCAATTAAATTTCGAGTAGTTCGTAGCCTACCAATGCATATTTATCCGTAAAAGGGCAATATTTTAGTTTGTTCAGCAGCTTATATGAATAAAATACAGGGCAGGTATTAAACTCAGTCATTCAGATATGAAGCTTTTATGCGAACACAAGTGAGAGTTCAATTCTTGCACTGGTAGAAATTGTATTAAAAAGAAAAGAGGAAAAGAGTAGGAGAAATTTATTATAAAGGTTATTGGCTACATGACCATAGATATCACAGAGTGTTAAAAAGCTGTAAAGTTGATTGGCAATAATTTATGAATCGTAAAGTAACTGAGTTTTTAATGTGGTAAATGGTTCTAGAAACAATAAATTCAATTGATGGCATTAAGAATATTTTAAGAAATCACAGGACATTTAGTTATTAGTGATACATTTTCTTTATCGCAAGTATCAGATAAGCAGCTGTTTTTTCTCCTCTTTATCTTGTTCATATTTATCAGAAAAGTTAACATGCTGTATGTTGCATACTGTTTTTTATATACTCAGCTTTTGGTAACTTTGTATTTAAAATAAAAAAATAAATAAATAAATAACACAAATTTAAATATTATAACAAATGTAATAAAATAATTTAAATATAAATAATAACATATAATTAGAAACAATACATTAAAGTCCCTGTTAAAAGTTGTAAATTTCATACAAATGCTTGAAATGGACCAGTTCTCAGTACGCAACCAGTTAACTTCACTTTAATATTCTTTTTCCTCTTCTCTTCCGCAAGAAAATCCAACTTTCTACTAAAAGACTGTTTTCGAAGTTTCCATTCAGTTCTATTCAAAACATATACAAGACAGTCTATAGGGTTTCGATATGTTCTGACCTGAAAAATATCCCTCATGGATTTCAAACAGTTGTAACGTTCTACTCTCCTTCTGTTGTATAGAATCTTGAGAAATAGTGATTGCACTGACGAAGAATTAAAACTGCCCTTTATTAAACTCTTTAACTTATTTACATTGCGTCAACTTGACGCTAACATACTACACCTCAACTTGGGCAGTAACTGCAATAGAATCAAACTTAAAATAAGAGATATTCACAAATAGTAGAGTTACCCTACAGGGCTCATATAATCCTGTAGCCTACAGCGAGAAAATGAGTCTAGTGACAGCAAGATAATAGCGCTTAAGTCACGTCAACCAGCAGTAACTGCTAAACAGAAGTTTACGCATAAGCACGCACCGCAATTTCCCAGACTCTCTGTTTTCTCTACTGGAACGTCAATATTTAACTTATTCTTCCACTGGTAGAATTTGCATTTCTTACGCGCTACCAAATTTAAATATTCTAACACTGACAATTAGGGGAATGAAGGCTTATAGCAAAGTAACTTAAAATTAAAATTAACTGGATATTTAAAATAAATATAAATCCCTACACAGTCATTAGATAGTTGGTAACGCTTCAGCAAGATAAGAATCCGCCCGTAATTGTCTAGTTTAATCGTAACGATTGGAATTGACTAATTTTTATCCGTATTTTTTTAATCCGTGTAAAATTGCTTTATAAAACTGAGTAGAAATAAATGAAAATAAGAATTCAAGTACAGCGATTACTTGAACTACTGAAACGATTATAACTGAAATACTTGCATCTAAAATACAATACTTTATTAATACGGAGTCGAGAAGCTTTTAGAGACCAGTACTTCAGCGATTTTTCATCAAAGTCTTGCTTGATCATAAAGATATTTTCAACCATTACATTTGCAAAACCGTGGCTATTTGGCTTCATAATGGTGTAGGAGGAAAACGTTTTCTAACTCTGCGCTCGAGTATACCTTCGACAGGATCAATGATACTGAAATTAGGGGATTGTGCAGGATGCTAAAGATGTTCAAGCTCATTTTCATGTTCTTTTTCATGCTTCAAACCCCTCTGTCAGAAGTTCTTCGGTGAGATATAAGCTTATTTATTACAATCCGAATACATGGCACGTGGTTTAGAATACAGAGTTTGCGCAATCGGAGGGAATTTTTTCTATCTTTATTCCTTGATAGTGATATGACTGTACTCTAGAAGTCGTTTTTTCACATGTTTTGGCTATAGTTGTTTTTAACACTGTAATATCCTTTTTCGGCTTAATTCCTCCTATTTCTACAAATATTCGGACTGAAATTTCTTTGCATTTCTCAAAATGCATACACAAGCCTGCATACTGTGGCCTTCGACACCTCAACGAAACCCGCTGTCTTGGTAATAAATACATCAGCTAGTTGAGCACAAAAAAGTTATCCTCTTTCGAGCTCCAAAAAATCTCCTTCTTATATTCTATAATTCTTGATGTTCAAAATCGGTGCCTCTAGTACCAGTGAAATTCCCAAACTCACAATCTACTGCTATTGGGAAAATCTGAAATAGTGCTAGGTTCTCAATCGTAAAGGCATATGCTGGCGCAAAAATCTTGGCTAAATTCCCCAGATGCTCTCAGTTTCACTGTCTAACTCTTCTACTTGATTTATCCCTTCATTTTCCGAGGTAATACTTCAATAAGTTTAAAGATGTTTTAAAAGAAAGAAATAGATTTAAATAGTGATTTACCACACTACTCAATTTATCTGCCGTTAATTCAGTTACTTTTGAAGGACAATACTGTATATCCATATCCATTAACAACTTTTATTTATGATATAGGATTTTAATTGCTTTCAATGTACTAAATAATTAAAAGGCACATGTAACGTAATGAAAAATTCAAAGATTATTTAATAAAGGAAATACTCTTCTGACATGCTGTACGGTTTACCATGTCGAAAGGAATTGTATAAATAAAGCAATAAGCAACCACATTTGTTGGAGAGGTTCCTTTCCTCGCCTATGTCAACTGCTATTTCATTAGGTTTCTTCTGTTATTAATCACTATAAAACACTAATTTATTAAGAAAAATTCATGACATTCAGTAAGTGTTTCGAATGCTTCTTGCTTTATCTAATCAGACCTTTGAAATGTTTTAAATTATTATTATTATTAGTAGTAGTAGTAGTAATAGTACTAGTAGTACTTATAATCTACCTATCTGTGAAGATACTTCTGCAAAATTTACAATAGCTTTTCAAGTTACCTTAAAAAGTCTCCTTCTGTGTATATTCTATTAAATTCCTTTAATTTTATTAACCAGTTATTTTATGTTTTGGGTCTGTACTGCAGCCATTTCCCCGCCAGAATGCAAACTTAGTACACGTGTATTTATAGTTAGGTTTTGAGACTGTAAGCCAGAGCGTGTCCTGCCCCTCGCGGGCCACGTTGCTAGGTTTTTATTTTAGATAGAACTTCTTGCCTTCGGCCTTGCATTATAATTGTCGATAACTGAATTTCACGTCGATGACGTTCTAAGCCATCTTAAATCGCACTGTGTGATCGTTAAATTGCTTTGTGTAGCTTTTGGATATTAATTTATTTAATTTTAAGTTTACATTTTGAACTTACTACTTGAGTTGCTCTCCAAAAATGGTAGGAGAGTTGTAAGCACCAGGACTGCCTTCTGCTCATCTTATTTAGCTTTAAATAAAAGGTCTTTTACACTGTTCCCATGTTTCCAAATTCCCAAGTTTCAGTTGTTATTTAAACTTAGCGAGAATTCGCTGCCAGTCTATTTAAATTGATCACGCTTCCCAACACTGAAGGATTTTAAACTTGATAACATGACTGCCTAGTTAATCAGTTTACCACTAAGTACACTAATTTATACTTTTTAGGGCTCTTTGGAAATTACAAGAACAATTTCTTTATTTTACATTATTGCTGAAAGACAGTAACCGCAATTCGTTACATCAAAATAAACTATTTCCTCATTTCTTTAGAACTGCTCTTAGTTTCATAAATTGTTTCGGCATTAGCTGAAATGTTAAATTCGAGATTGAATTTTTGTGTTTCTGATGTATTTTCGTGAAACATGCAAAGGACTAAAATGTTAAAAGTAACAAACTATGAATTCGGAAAACACATCTCGCAAAATTTATTTTTATTTTACTGATATTTAAGCTTTTTAATGGAAGAAGAAAAAAAAACAGATATTTTCTTTCTCTCGCTTATTTCTTCTTGTTTAGGAATCTAGAGTAGCATAAATGAACTTCAGATTAGGAATTCTACCACTCAACTGAGATCATAACCAAGCTGTGACATCAACTAACTTTTGAGAAGTTAGCTAATATTCCTCGGGACTCTCTCAAAAGATTGTTTACTAAGAAGTTAGATGAGTGGTCCTTATTCAATGAGTCAAGTATTTAGTTCTTCCCTTGCAAGGCAATGTAGCTGGTCAGTCTTTGAGGTAATCTATCGCCACAACAGAATTTAAATATATCAACTAAACATTAAGAAAGCTAAAGAGAAAAAAATAGCTGAACCTTTGAATCTGGAACCAAAAGCTTCTTCCATTACCCGAAACAAAACATACTTCCAGATTCAGCTTCTTCAACTTGCAGACAGCCATTCACACAGTAAATGTTTTTCAAATTATAGTAACTAATTTTAAGTTAGCAATTTTTTAAACTTTATATGGGAAAGGAGAATTAGCCAATTTAATTATACACTGGTGTGCAAAACTTAAGCAACAAAGTAAATTTTAATCAGATAGCCATGAAATTGCACAAAAGAGGTTCTTGTGATCAGTACAATGAACACGCAATTCAGTAGAAAGGTTATGCTTATGCAAATGTCAGGAACAAAACGTCAAAAGCGGCGTGAGGGTACGCAAAACGCGTGCAGTCGGAGAGCTCAGCTTAGGACTACAGTAAAAGGAGGCATGGAGACATAATTTAAGACATTCGCTGCAAGTGCAAGTGAGTTCTTTCGTGAAATATGGCTAGAAGAAATGACCTGGATGACTTCACATGTGGAAGAATAATCGGAAAGCTGGAAGAGAGGAGTAGTGTGACAAGTGTAGCTGTAGAGTTCGGATTCAACAAAAGTGCCAAAACAACTGTAATTGATGACCGATACATCGTCCTACAGGCGAAAAGAGCCCAAAACCAGTTAGCAAGTGCCACGGCTAAGCAACTGTGTACAGCAACGGGACGACAAATGTCGCAGTTTACTGTGTCCAGACGCCTTCGCAAAGGTGGCCTATTCGCCCGCCGTCCTAAACGCTACATCCCTTTGAAAGTTGGCCACTGGCCACCGTTTAGAGTGGTGCAAGAAGCACGAAAACTGGACATCTCATCAGTGAAGTCATATCCTCTTTACGGTAATTTTAGTGCCGCAAGCGATTTTCAACGCCATTTGATTTGGAAAGAAGTCGGGACACGGTTTCATCCCAGGGACATCACTGAAAGAGACCGTTACGGTGGTCCTGGAGCTCTCGTCTGTGCAGGCATTATGCTGAACGGGCGGACAGAGCTCTACGTTTTCAACAGAGGTTCTGTAACCGGAGATAGCTATTTTCAGGAGGTGATCCTTCTCAATGGGCGTCTGTTCCAAGGTGCCATTAGAGCAGACTTCATTTTTATGGATGACAATGCACGGCCACACCAGACTCCTGCTGTTCAGAAGCTATTAGAAAGTGAAGATATCACTCGGATGGATTAGCCAACGTATTTCCTTGATTTAAATCTCATAGAACATTAGTTGGATACTTTGTGGAGACGCTTTTTGGTATGATCGCATCCTCCTGGTTAACACCCAACAATTGAAACAAATGGTGATTGAGGAATGGGCACGCTTACTTCAAGATCTGTTGGACAATCTAGTGCTGAGTATGGAGAGGCGGTGCGAAGCAACTACTGAAGTAAGGGGAGGGCATATCCCTAACTAAGGAACATCTGCTTGTTGTTCTTTCTCTTGTGCAGACAATCATGTATAATGATACTATGAGTTCAGTAGTCTTTTTTTGTTTGATTCCCTACTGTATGCATCGTATTCATTTCTGAGAAACCATGCTTTCGTCATCATTTAAATACAAAATGCTGTCTCTCATTTCTGAATTTCATGTCTCTCAGATGATTTCTCGCGGAGTTATGGCAAAAAGAACACCTGTTGCTTAAGTTTTGCACACCAGTGTACAAAACCTAATCCGTAAGCGGTTAAGTTAAAGTTTCCTACCAGATTCTGCTCTCACTTAAATGCAAATTCATTCGGACATGCCAAAACGAAGAAACTTTCATACTCTAACCAGATGGCGTTGACATTTTACAATCTGTCAAAGTCAGTAGAGGTCTACATATTGTATATTTGAAAAATTGTATCACATATGCTGCTTTCTTTGATTAGAATTTCAGATGTCTGCATATATATCCCGTTCCGTAATGGTGTTACCTTGTTTCCCCGAAAATAAGACCTGGCCTTATATTAATTTTTCCTGCAAAAGACACGCTAGGGCTTATTTTCAGGTGATGTCAAATTTTGCATGCACAATAATTAACATTTTTCATGTTCAAGAAATCCATTTATTCTGGTTTAAGAAATGCATTTATTCGTTTCAAGAAACATTCAAAAATGAACAAAATCATTTGTTTTAATACAGCCATATCGTTTTCTTCTGGAACATCGTCATAAAGCTCCAAATCATGAATTCCGGCCTGAATGTTCTGCGACTTCCTTTCCTCTAAGGCCATTGGCCCTAACCTCTCTTGTGGAGCTATACAGCTCTCCTCAAATCAGCTCTTCTTTTTCACGTAGCCTGCTCGTAAGACAACGCAGCTGTCTGTTATTTATCCCATGCATTCTTCACTTAAGTAAAGACTTCTTGCAACTTAAGGTTCACAAAGTTCTTCGTTGATTTCTCTCCATTCTATTTTCAATGCAGTCATTGATGCAGGCAATGCAATGCTCAAATGGTCTTTAAATGGCTTGCTTATTGAGATATCAAAAGTTTGGAGCTGCGCAGTTATTCCTGCAGGAATCATTACTTGATCAATTTTCCTTTCTGCAAAGAAATTTTGATCAATAGTTATGTCAGACTCTTGACCCACACACAGTGCAGTTTCATCCATAGCAATCATGTTCGACATTCGGTACTTAGAGAAGTCAATACCATCAATGAAATACTCGAATGCAAGTACACATTTAATCACTTCAGTATCTTCCAATTTGAACAGTGTTTGTCGATCTGCCTAGAGACATTTGATATCACTGAAGGAAGCCATCTGTACTGAGTTGTGATGCTTTGAATTCGTCTCGTGATATGTCTAGGTGTGGCGCCACTGCAAGCGCAGGTGCTTAAATATCATTCTAACGAGCAACCAAATACTTTACCCTTTCGTCACAATCCATTCATAAATAATGTGTTGCAATTCAGGAAATAATGGTTGCTGACATGGTCCATGTTTACGCTTATTGATATTTCTCTCGTCACTCTGTTGGCTGAGGTTATCGTACTCTGATCGCCATTTTCGGACCACTCGTATATTCAACTTCTTCTCTTTCCAGAAAAATGTAAGATTTTTTATCTTTGGAGTCTTCCATAATTCCTTTCTTGTCCTCGAAGGTAAAGCTCTTTCTTTTTGCGTTCATTTTATCTGGACATCAAAATTTGTTATCCTTTAAATTTTTTATTAAATGGAGCGTTAAATGCCCGTTGCTAAGGAGATGTATTTAGTACTGAAGATTCTAATTTCTGCCAACCACGTCCCTTTGTTTCAAATGTGCATGTGTTGCGTTTGTACTTGGTCATTTCGCAATAAGTTGTCCGTCTGGTTGCTGGGTAATAAAACTTCCATTTGGCTGATGATCTCAGCTGGGACTTATTTTAGGGGTAGAGCTTATATTAGGAGCACCCTGAACAATCATACTAGGGCTTATTTTTTTATCAGGTCTTATTTTCGGGAAACACGGTAATTCATTTCGAACTTGGTACTCTGCAAACGGGATTAGAATTTTCTAATGTTTTCCTCTCATACTGCATGACTACGAGTTGATTTTCCTTATAATTTTGATACAAGTGATATTTCATGATACAACTGACCCACAAGCGGCCAACGGTAAAATCTCTGAACACTAGTAGTTCGATTTGAGTTCAAATCTCAAAGAATTAAACGAGCCTGTCAGAAGTTTCTCCACGAAAGCATACCTCCCTTTAGGCAGACAGTTTCGTGTGCTTTGCCATAACCCAAATAATCCAAATCCTTCGTAAACGCATCCCACTTAACACAGGAATTTTTCTTAGGTTTGTCATAATCAATTCGCAATTAACCAAGTAACTGCTGGCGCTGAGTATCAGCTTAAGACAACGAAAGCTTTCGTTGGGTGTCCTTGCAAATGAGCTGACATATCGGTTGATCTGATTCCCTATAGCCTAAGCCCTTGTGAGATTTGGCTTGAAACCTTACTAAGCTAAAGAAAACTTCTTCCTTGGAAACCTGCAAAGGGATAATTCCCTATCTATACTTCCCCAATAAACAGTTGTCGAAACGATCTGTTTATGAAAGGCTAAAAAAGTTCAATGATTTTAGATGACTCACAAAAGCTATTAGCATTAACATTTTAATTATTTTCACTTTTAAGTTCAATAAAGCTGGAAAGCTATCTGCATGCATTCACATGGCAGTAAAGTTCAATGTTCTTGAACATTTCATTTAATTAGAAAATTTCGAGTTAATGTGTATTTTCTCCGTTAATAATTACTGAAAAATGTACAGAAATTAACAAAATCTTCAAACAATTGGAAGCCTAAATTAACACGATCTCGGTTAAAGAGTTTATGTACAGATTTGTATATTTTTAAGATACGGTCGTCATTAATGCGTAATATTACTTTATAAAATTTATATCATTCATGATGTGTGCTGAAATTTTACGAACCAGAAAGCTAAAATCGACTAAAAAGTAGCTGTAATGGCTTTTTGAAGAAACTTTATATGAAATGTGTATTCTTGGAACGTAATGCTAGCAATACTGTTATAGAACAAGACAAATTTATATTCTACTGTTAGAGAAAATCCTCTTTCTAGTAACAGAAAATATAACTTTTTGTCTTTAAATCTTTAAATACTATTAGCATTAATTAAACTGTAATATAAATATTAAACACAATGTTTAAATAAAGAAAAGAAAGTTAAGCTAAAGTTTTCAACCACCAAATTATAAATGAAACTGTTTCACTTTTAGTATTGCTTGGTTGTAATATTTACAATAATAATTACGGTTTAATTGGTAAATAAATATCTATTAAAAGCATGAAGTATTGCAGATTTGGGGATTCTTTTTTAAAGTGGGTTTTTTTTAAGTATATCCTAGCAACTTTTTATCTCCTGTCAATTTCGATTTTAAATTATGCATCTATCTCAACTATTAAATGCTTGGTATTAGTTATAAATTATTCAAAATCTCGAGAGAATGTAAAGTGAAGATTTTGTGTGATAGATTGATTTTATTCTTCCTCTGAAAGATCTAGCTTCCCTTACTCGGTAATAGTACAGCAATTTATTATATTCCTAATATTAAAGTACTAAATGCTGAAGTTCTTTTAAAAGCCAGTCTGAAGAGCCTGTTGTCCTGTTCTCCTTTTCTGGCCCGTATTAATCCTATCACTAATTCAATGTGTTCAGCTGCGTTTGTCAGATCATCGTTATTATTATCAATAACCCTTGTGTGTTTTATCTCAAGTAAAGCAGTATCATTAACAGAAGTCCAAAATTGACTCCTGCAGAAGATTTATCAAAAATCATATACTCTCGGTTGTTTTATAACGTGAAAATATTTATTTGCTTTTTACATTCTCTTCAAGTGCAGCGGTTTACATATCGAGCTTTAATTAATTTTGAAATTCTGTATGTGTGCCAGTCTTAGTTTGAACTGTGGACTTTTCCATTTTGATCGGAATGTGTGACGAATTACGCATGAGCAACCTTCGTTATAATCGCGGTTTCACCTTAATGCCCTTCCCTAAACTAACTTACTGACGGAAGACTTACCTCTTTAAAGTATACTGATTAGGTGATTTCAGTGGAATTCGCAATTCTTGGTTCACCTTGAGGCACTGGTCAGTGACCGCAGAAGTCAGTACACAGAATGAAGGCGGGCGGCAGTGTGAAAAGCATAATGATGGTCGAATAAAAAACAAACTCATTATTATAAAATTGCTTTCTTTGGTACACGGATTAGTGTTTTGAAACTATAATGAAAAATACACACATTGCAGAAAATCGGTGCTCAACTTGATAAAGAAATTAGAACAAATAAAATAAACCAACAAAAAAAGCTATTAAACAAAGATGTGCGGCAACAAGTCGGCAAGCTCTCATTTTCCAAAGCCTGTGGCTATAAGAGTCTTTCTAAGTGATTTTTTATTGAAAAGGGCTTTTAATCATATCATGTCACTAATTGGGCTCAATCATGTGATTACAGACTCCCTAGTAATTAAAAATGCCGGTTCTCTGCTAACACTTCAAACAGCATCGTGTCATAGCCCTTACACGCCTCAAGTTAAATGTCGTCCAAGTATGGTTTTAAATACGACGCATATGAGTAGTCAAATTACAGAGCGTTCAGCCAGACACAAAATCAGTGAAGCAATGTAGCAGCTCATTATTCGTGAAACGATAGATACAAAGAGGCATGCTGCTACTTTTAAGCGAAAAAGAAACCGATGACGATTCCCTCTCAAGAAAGACGGCAACTTTCTAAATCGTCTCTGGTGAAGCATGAAATCATGCAGGCTTGTGGATATCTAGGTCTAAAGCGCGAGGTTGGCACGCGACGTGTTTTTGTTATAATTGTGTTATTTTGATGCATGATAGATTTGATAACTGTTCTTCTTAGCGGTAACTTTGCGAAGTTTCTTTGAAAACCGCGTAAGGGTGAAATAATCTACCAGTCGCAAATGGACCAATTTCGAGACGTTTTTCGCTTAAACAATAGAACTTTTAATTTGTGATCGATACTGCTTCCGAAAGAGGTCGACATATATTACGCAACTACTTTTAGCAATACTTGATAAAACTAATAAACAATGTATAATTTGTACTACATAATTTTGTATTGAGATGAAATATTTTATGAGCGTATTTCCAATGAAAGCTCGAAGTTGAACAAAATGATGCAAGATAGAGATACTTTCTGTTGCATGGAATGAAATGGCAATGCAATTTGCCAAACATACAATGTTAACTTATTTAAATTAATTTTTTTCCTTCGCATAGTAAAAAGTAAAGCATTCACAAAAATATAATATTACAATTATGCAAAAAAAAAAAGGTAAAGAAAGATAACAAAATAGACTTTCTTTACACATCATTTCGATTCATTTTTTAAATATGTAGTGGAAAATGTTTCCTTTCATTACTACGTATTAGTACTGCATTTATTACATGGGAGTCGTTTAAATCATTTATCTACCAACTTGAGACATATTTTTGTTTGATTCGCGACCAGGGGCTCATCGTCTGTAAACCACCGCACATGCGAACGGAGATAAACCTCTGCAATTCACCTCTTTTGCGAGTGAATAAGCAAGTTTTATCATTTTTATTTTCTTTAAAGATAATTTTGAGTATACGTCATATATAATGCCACACATGTTTTTAATAAATATCGTAATAATATGAAACTAATACTTCAACTGAATTCATTACCAAAATTCGTATTTAAACTGCGCAAAAAGTAATTTTAATAAAACTTTGACGAAAAAGCCGGTAATTATTACATCTATTTATTTGGCACACTGAGAATATTTCCGGCAGTATTTTGTTGAAATTTAGTTCATTCCGAACAAATTTAAGCGCAGCTCTAGTTTATCTTTGCATAGTCATCGCTAAGCCTTTTGTCGCTTGGTGCATTTAGACCCCACCAGTAGCCGGTGCTAAGACCGCTGAATACTGGGAGTTTGACCTGAGTTCGATCCCAGGTAAACAGCTTGGTTGTATAGTTAGTTAGGCTTTGTTGTATAGTTAGTTAGGTTGTATAGGCTTTCTTATGAGTAACTTGAATACGAGCCAATTTCCCTTAAAAAGGTCCTTCAGGAAGGCATCATTCCCCTTAGGCAGATAGCTTAGCCATATCCGAATAACCTAACCTCACTGCTCGGTACAATCTTTATAGTAATAGAGCTTTGCGGTCCTGCGTATTCTTAAATTCTAAAAATTTGCCGTCCCTAAATTCTGGCGCCCGATGCGACCGCATTAGTTGCATCAAATGTGACGCCGGTTCTGTCTTTTGTAGCCCAAATTCTTTAAACTTATGTAAATTGAAATTCCAACAAAAGTTTTCTAAAATAGAATCTTGAGATTAGTTAGAATAGCTGTGAATAACTAGGTAGCTATGCAAACGCAGCCAAGTCATCAATAGGACACTGACATCTTAAAAACGTAATAACTGTGACAATTCCAATCAGCTCATATATATATTGTTTTAAAGACGTGCAGAATCTTCTCATACGGCATTCTGCTTAAGATCTAATCTTCATGACGAAGGTATGATATCTTTAATAAATAGTTCTTAACTTATCATGCCGAAAAATAAATTTAAAAGGTATTAAAAGTAAAAGACTACATCTGCATTAATCTGCTAAAAAACGACATCAAAATACCTTTACGGTGCAATATCATAAAATCTCCACCGAAGTCTTCCTTACGGCCTTGCTGACCTAAAACTCAGCAGTAAGAAAAATAAAACTTCCAGACATTTGTCTCCCTTCTTTTTTCTCCATTCGATGGTCCAGATACTCTCCAATTAGCTTCGTATAACTCGTTTATATTAAGTGCTTCAATATTCAGACGAAATCAACGCTAGTGGGTCTCTGGAAGTAATAATTTTCTTCTTTATTGACTAATGCCTCGTCTCATCAAATGGATGCTGAACGTGTGTAGTTAAGCTGGATGGATTTGAAGTAGAATATAAATAAAAGTATCTTTAAACCGAAGTTTAAGCTGCGGTAATCTATAATATTTTTTTATTAAATAATACTCTCCATGTTGTCACATTGTTAGCATCATGTCGTATCAAACAGTGGCGCAGCTAAGCATGTGAAAGGTGTTTAAGTGCGTATGATAAAAAAATAATAATAATTTTCAAACGACTAAGTCTATATACAGATTTATGGTATCACTTATGTATTAACTGAGCGCGGAGTGTAACTTACCGATAATGACGGTTTTGTATTTTCACTGGTTATAAATTCTGAATAAATATGTTAAGTGTTTGCAGCTATATATAACTTATATTAACGATGTATTTAGTATTGCCCTGTCTTCTTTTTTAGCTTCACCCTCCCAGTTTCAAAACCATATTCCTTTCAGATAAGCCAAATCATGGAAACAAACACTGTCTGTTTTGTTGCAAGATTACAATAGCTTGCCGAAAATTAAAAAATGTGCTAATTGCCATGTTTGCAATTATATATAACTTAGATTAACTATGTATTTAATATTGTCCTATGGGTCTTTTTAGTCTTCCTTCCCTTCATAATAATATTCCTTTCAGCTACCCTAAATCATGAAAATAAATACTGTCTATTTTGTTACAATATCTTGCCAAAAATTCAGAAGTGTACTATTTGCCATTTAATGAAATTATGCTTCCATCAGGAAAGTACATTTTGGAATATAATATTAATAAATACAAATTAACTGTAAATATAAAACAAGAGAACTCGTTCGAAAGAGGCAAATTGCCATTTACTAGTTGGTCATACGATTTATTTACTTCAGGTGCCTATATCGTCACATGTTTGCAACATGGTTATAGATATTTGCAATATGAGAAAGTTTCTCATATGCTCAGTCTCCTGACATAATGACATGAAAACTCATAAAAAAATGTTTAAACAACTAAGTTTCTGGACATCGTTGAATTTAAAGAACGAACAGCGCAGTATCAATATGCTGAGAAAAACATGTGAGAGACTGAATATCCACTGCAATATTTTACGTCCCATAAAAGAAACACATATTGAAATTTTTCATATTTAGTGGGTACGTTGAATTGTGTAATTTGGTATGAAATACAACGTGCTACAGTTTTTAGATCATTTATTCATTAACATGGATTTAGTAATTTAATGCTCTTACTAAGCTTTCTGCTGTGGCTCCTAAATTCTGCATTTCGCTGCCTCCCAATTTTTTCCGGCCTTTTATTTTGCAGCCAGATGACTGTAAATTTGCCACTCCTAAGTTCTGCTGCGTGGCTCGGACACACTATCGCAGGAGAGAGCATGTTAGAGATTATTAAAAGGCACTGTGTATTTTATACTTATTGGTTATAAATGATGTGAATACTCTAAACTATTTCAGTCATAATTAAGATAGAATAACACGCCGAACAAGTATTAATTTTGAAATCAAACAACACTTTTCCTTCCCTTAACTCTGTTTGAAACATACGCATTTTGTTTTCCAAACTAAGTATTACAAACAAATTGAGGGATTAGCCAGGGGAAGCCCCCTCAGTCCCACCCTGGCTGATGTCTACATGCATTATTATGAATCAAAATTATTTGAAACTTTAAACTTCCTGGTATGGTTCCGCTACGAAGACGCTACTTTTACACTGTTTGACGTTTATAAAGATGATTTAAATAAAGTTCTTTTTACAATGAATTCCATTGATACTGCTATTTAGTTCACTTTTGAACTTGAGACATGCAATTCTCTTCCGTTCCACGACATTTTGATCACACGTAACACATCCAACTTCAGTACTACGGTTTACCATAATAACCTTCATCGGTTTTCCTTCCACCGAATCATATCATCCGACTAAACAAAAGATAATTTCATTTTATTCGTGCATTTTCTGTGCACTCCATATTTGGTCCTCCAAACTGGCTCTTGATCAGGAACTAAACTATTTAAATGCAGTAGATATTGACAGAGGTTTTTCACCCAATATTATTAATCAAGCAGTTAAAAAATTCCCATATCAGCACACCAAAAGGCACACTCTTGTTTTAGGAGATTATAAGAATTCTGCTGTCATTCCTTTCTTTCTATCAATTAGCTATAAAATTGCACGTGTTTAACAGAAATTTAACTTTCGGGTCGTTTTTTCTCCTATCAATAAAATTCCGAGTTCCATACTCAAGGACCCCCTTCCGGATATGAATTCCTAGGGTGTTTACAGGCCAGTGTGGTTCAATTTGCATTGGTCAAACTAACACAGCCTTAAAATTTCGCGTTAAGGAACATGAGGCATATGTTAGAAAAAAGGAAACACAGAAGTCTTCTGTTGCCCAGCAATGTTGGTCTGAAAAATCACACTTTCAATTTTTCTGAAGCCAAAATTATTCAAAAAAGCTCCTCCATCGGTGAATTAGATTTTCTACACGCGTTTCACATTCAAAAAAAATCTTTTCGTTTTAGTTAACAACCCTAATTCCAATCCATCTTTGCCTTCAGCCTTTAAGGAAATTATGTTTTAGTTCTAGTTTCATTAATAGATGGCGCCAGTAGCTTAACTACTGTCCAGCCATTCTTATCTTATCTTATCTAATCACTATAACTTATCTGGCTCACTTGCGCTTTGGCAGCTGAGGATGATGGTTCGGTAAAACCCTCGAAACTGATAGTCCTGTGAAAATTTGCAAATATAACGCTGATTTTTGTTGTTTGACTTCAAAATTAATAATTCAGTTATGTTATTATAAATATTTAGGTATTATATATAAATTAAAATTAGCGTTAAAGTGGGGAAAATAATAAGAGAAAGCGATGCCATAAGGAAAAAAATGTAGAATTTAACCGCAAGTGATAATTAAAGACGGTTATCGGAGCCAAACAAATGTAAAAGAAGAGGAATCGTTTCTCGTATTTACATCTACGATGGTACACCAAACTCACAAAGATATAAGTGATATATTAACTACACAAAAGAAACTGAAATTTTAGAAAAGTTATGTTTGTAACTTATACTTGTTGCAGTGCCATAGAACGATGGGGCAGCAAACCTGAATCGCTAGGATTTGTGTTCTGAATCTTCCGATGCTAGCCAGATATGCTACCACTTAAACCATTAAAGCACGCAGTAGAGAAGGCGAAAATTCCTTTACATTATTCCCCATTTAAAGGGAGAACTGAGGAGGCACGTGGTAGTGAATATCGTGGTGTGTGTGTGTGTGTGTGTGTGTGTGTGTGTGTGTGTGTGTGTGTGTGCGTGCGTGCGTGGTGCGTGCGTGCGTGCGTGCGCGTACACGGACATACTGGTCTTACTAGATTAACTTTTGAAGAATCGCAAATCACTTGATAATTCAAACATATCTTTATTACTTGTTGACTACTGTATTCAGACACATCATATGGCATGGCGCAGCACCATGACGGCAATCTGCACCCCACAGTTTTCACTATGACGCACTAGATTTTTAATAATTAATAGAAACAGCCAAGCAAGATATCTTCTTTAGCTAGCAAGCGTAATCACCAAAAAAGAGATTGCTTAAAAGTTGCGGTAGTATTTATAATCTCAGAGCGCTTTGTTTTAATCTTGCACAGCGATTGAGTACGTTTTCGCATTGTGGTTACTGCAGGGAAAATGTAGATGCCTTGAATGCGTTGTGTCTGAATTGAAAATTAGAAATTTTAGGTTTTATTGTTAATTAAGTGTTTTTCAGATTTTATATTCTACATAAATTTTATCTTCACTGCGTCATTTCGAGAATAGTCATTGTCATATAATTCTTCCATAACGCCGGTGATGTAAATGGAACTAAAACTATAACTGCCAATAATAATTTTACAGAATTACTAATTATCCTGTAACGTTCTACTGTCTTAACTGTTGTGTAGAATCTGGAGAAACAGTGATTGCACCGAAGAAGGATTAAAACTCCCCTTTATTAAACTCTAAATTATTTACAATGCGTCAACTTTACGCTAACATACTACGAATCTGCTTGGGCGGTAACTGAAACAGTAGAATCAAAACTCAAGAATTCAAGATATTAACAAGTAGTAGAATTAAACTACAGGGCTCACACAATCCTGTATCCTACAGCGCGTAGATGAGTCTAGTGGCGGCAAGATAATAACTGTAATGCCACGTCTAACCAGCAATAAAAGCTAAGCCGAAGCTTGCGTTACACGCACAGTTGGCAGTTGACAGTTGAGAGCAGAGTCTGAACACCCGTGCGGCTTACTTAAACTATTTGGGTCTAGTCCAGGCTCCGCAACTATCCAGGGCAACACTTCATGGGCCCTATAAGGGCATACATTGATCCTGTATCATATACACATGCTTACATAGTTCATAATATATGCTAACATAGTTACATAGTTCATAATATATGCTAACATAGTTACATAGTTCATAATATATTCTTACATAGTTACATAGTTCATAGTGCATGCTTATATACAAGTAGTTCATAATACATGCTTACATAGTTCATAATACATGCTTACATAGTTCATAATACATGCTTACATAGTTCATAATACATTGAGCCTGTTACATAATACATGCTTACATAGTTCATAATAATTTTCATTGGCGATAATACATACATGTTTCATAATATATACAGTACTTAGACTATGCTGATCTCTACTAAATCTGCAGAGGAGGAAAAAAAAAGAGTACAACCACGCACAGAGATTTTTCCCTACTAGAACATCGATATTTAAAGTCTTTCTCCCACTGTTAGAATTTGCATTCCTTACGCGCGCTACCAAATTTAAATATTCTGGCACTGACAATTAGGAGAATGAAGGTTTATAGGAAAGTAAAGTTAAATTTAACTGGTTATTTAAAATAAATATAAATCCCTACAATCCAATCAAATTCACTGGAAAACGAAACTAACTCATTCTGAATTACGATTTCATCCTGAACACAAGTCACTTGCTTTCTGCACTTCAGCCTAGAGAGACTGCTGCTTAATGCTTATCTTCTTACCTGAAAGCTATCAAAAATGTAAGCATTTTGAAATACGCACGAGTAGTGGGCCAATTGGTTTGTAACTGCGACATGTTTTTTGAAATGAAGACGAATATTTTATCTGCCTCGGCTGCTAAGTTTCCTGTTCATTATGGATAGACATATTCAATATCTACGATATCAATGTTTTCACTACTTTACGAAAGGAAATACCTCAGTATCTATTCAATTAAATTTCCTGCATCATTATATCTAAATCTGCTTCATTGCGTATATGTATATTTGAATCAGAAAATATGAGAAATCAGCTATTCTCTGGCCGAGATTCAAACTCTGAATCTTCCGATAGCTAGTCGGGCGTTGAATGCCGCGGGGGGGGGGAAGGGAAATTCCTTATATCTTTATT